>VVHJ01034829.1:0-19286 GCA_015107715.1 Tylochromis polylepis
CCTCTCAGCGTGATGAGCTCCAGCCTTTGTTAACAGGAAAACAGGAAAAATGAGACAGCTTTCAGAGACAGTAACCAACTGTGGCCACAAGGTGGCAGCAGCTGATCTGAGATCCTTTATTGGACAGAACGATTCTGCTCTGAGAGTCATCAGAGAGACGGCCTTCACTCTGATAGATGTGAAGTCATGTCTGCACCGTGTTGATGAAGGCTGATAAACACATTGTTATTTATCCATTTAATCGCCTCTGTCCTCTCAACTGTAGGTGTTTACAGAGCTGAAGAAGTCCTTCATAACAAAAACATAAAAAGGTCAAATGTATTTTCTGTATTAAGTGACTTCATCCTCACTCTAACCTCTTACATATATTCTGCTCAGTATTTCTGATGTCTGTAAAAATAAACTGCGTGAAGCCTAAATAAATGCGTTAATCACAGGTGAGCTGTTTGTTTATAACTCTCACATTAAATGAGGCTTCAGGTGTAAATACCTCAGCATTGTTTATGAGTACAGTAGAACCAGAACCCCAGACTCACACGGAGTCAAACATCATGTCACACAATATGGCATCCACAGCAATACACAATGCAACAGAAATGCCTTCATCCTCTGCTGAACCACCTCTGAACCATTTAAAAGCTATTAGTCAGGATGAGATGGCTGCTGCGATCGCTCAGTATTTACCTGTGAGATCTTCATAAATATTGTCTTTGTTTTTGAAGGAAAACACCTTTAGCCTTTTCTTTATTTGTAGTACACACCTGGGCATCCATGACTTTACTTTTTTTTTACTTTTACTTTTTACTTTACTTCATAATCCAGTTTTTACTGGATTATGAAGCTAAATAAAAACTCACACACATTTCGTTATTGAGTGTAGTTGATATTTTGCGAGCATTTTATAAATGACAGTTCATGAACGGTGAAGGAACAGAGGACGCCTGACCATCCGACCTGTGTCCGAAAGAAAACTTTAATCAGAACTTCACAACTTGACATAATTGAAACCTAAATTCTGTGTTGCATAGTTTACTAACAGTGTGTGCTAACACTGAAGTTAGCAGCTTTGCTTTGCTGGTTGTTTCCTCAGAGCTCCTGGGGCAAACCACAGTGATGGGCTACAGAGGTTTAGTCAAGGTAGTTCTAGTATGTGCACTGCTGAATTATTTACAGGGATTTATTTGTCCTTCTTCTGGTGACATTAAAGCATCATCTGTGAAGTGTTTGCGAAGTTCAGTTCTTTTATGTTCTTTGTGTAACGTTTAGATTTTCTTTTCTTTTCTTCTCTTGTGTTTTAACTCTTTATGGTTCCTGTAAAAGTGATCCAAGCCACCATTTTCGGATGGTGCTACACCGTGACATAAACACTGCCAGGCCACTTTATTAGGTACACCTCGCTAACCGCAGGTCATAACCCCTGCTGGAAACATCCCCACAGATTTTGATCCTTATTGACATGACAGCACCACGCAGCTGCTCCAGATGCTGCAGGATGCTGGTCAGGGCTCTAGAAGTGAAGCTTTACTAAAAGTAATAAACCTGAGCGGAAATAAACTTTGGACTTCAGCAAGCCGAGCAGACTTTGAAGCTGTGACGGAGCTCAGTCGGTGTGAAGGTGGCTGCTGTGTAACAAATGTTTGTCTGAGGTGCTGCGACTGATTCGTGGTCGTGGTTATTTAAAGAAGTCGGTGATGATGCAGGCTGTGCAGTCAGAGCTCTTCATCAGTTGACAGTCCTTCAGAGCTGCTGCAGGGAGCCAACTGTCCTCCAGGTGGCACTAAATGAAAAAAGTCCAAAGAAAGAAACTTGGACTTTTTTGTGAAGCCTAAATAAAATGTAAATAAACTTTATTGATACATTTAAAACCAGCTACTCTGTGACTTTACACACTCACACAGTACAGCGACAGAGAGCTGACGCCTGATTGGACCAGCACAGAGTCAGTCTCCTTTTCTGGTTGTGGATTGGTTCGTGGGGATTTTCCCCTTTACAGGTTTAAAGACAATTTCTGTTTTTAAATATTTTGACCTCCATCTTGTGTCTAAACGTGAAGCAGTACCAGCCTCCTCTGATCCTCATGTTGTAGCTTCGTGTGTCCAGCAGGAGGCAGAACACCTCCAAACTGTGCCAGCAGCTCTCACTGTCAGGTCAGATGTTTGTGAACACTCAGTTTGTTTGAACATAGTAAATAATCACAGCTTCTCAGACATTTAGACGACTGTTTATGGGGACACCACCTGCCCGAGGGTGTACTGTGTCAGAGAGGTGGTGTATGGTGCTGTGTGTAGTCTCTCTGCCGGTTCATGGTTTTTACTGAGGAGCTGTGTTCATGTCAGGAAGGTTTAGTCTGATCACTGTGGTGCAGTTTGGTTTCTGGGATGTGGATTGTTTGTAGGATCAGTCTCTGCAGGTATCCTGATACCTGACAGTGAAGTGTTAATAAATCAACTCCGTCAGATTTAATCCAACAGAATAATATGTAAAATACTCCAGGGCTTTTAATCTGAAACTGTCTCTAGAGCTGTCTGGAGTTTTTAGATTACAATATTCTGGGATTACCAGACTGTCCACATCATGTGTCCTCCCAAAACTTTCATCTGTCATAATTTTCATCCACAAACATCCCCTGACATTAAACCAAAATATGTCAGAGCCTACAGTGTGGTCATTTAATGTGGTCTGGAAAAGCTGCAGTGGCTCGAGCCAAAGGTTTAATATTAAAAGAAAAGGGGAGCACGGTGTACCAGAGCTGCAACATGTCACATTAAAAGCCCCAGAAAAGGGAACATGTTGCAGTCACACTAGAAATGTTTAATATTAAAGGGAAACATGATTCAATATGTTAATAAACATGTTGTAATAGCTAAAAAGGAAAAAAACAACAATTTAAAAGCCACAGAAGAAGAAAAGATGATGTTATAGCTCTAGGTCAAGTCTCAAATTAAAAGCTCAGCATTTAAAATAAAGTAAAACAAAAGTTTTAAATGTGCTGGAAAAGGGTTCATTAGAAAAACAACAGTTTTAAAACAGCTGGTTTTCTAATTAAAATCCCTAGAAAAACTTTTTAGGAAGAGGAAATTAGTAGTAGCTTCCTAAAAAGTTTCAAAGTAAGAGGCCGGCAAAGGGGAAATACAGTGTAATGGCTCTAAGGAAGTTTTCAGATTAAAAGCCACAGAAAAGGTGTTTTACACCTGGTGTGACATTTGTAATAACAGCATCAGTTTGTGAGTGTCTGTGGGTGCCCACTCCCTGGGTGGGTGCGCTCACACTGGGTGATCTGTGCTGAGCTCGAGCTCTTTGACCTCCAGTTTGTTTGACTGGTGTGATCGCTGCGTGCTGGGCCCAGCTACGCTTCAGTGATCACGAGCCACACACAGGTGTAGATCTACAGCCCTTCCTCACACACAGCTGTTTCCAGAAAAATCACTGTAAGTCACACATTACTGTGCAAAAGTCTTGAGTCACCTGGTATTTCTTTACGTTTTGCCTCCAAGTATTTGAGTTTCTTCTGATTTTTAAAGTGGTTTGAAACAGTAGTTCTCAAGCTTTCTGGAAGTCGCTGAAAGGTCTGCTTTGGACACTGGCTGCTTTTTCACTCATTTTCAGTCCAGTCCTTGTACCTGACCGCTTTCATGGGAATGTTTAACTCGGACTTGCGAATCATTCAACTGTAACAAAGGCTCCTAACACAGTGGATGAACAGGTGTTGTGCTTACAGGCAGCTTAGCAAAGAACCAGTTTTAAACTGTATCTTTGGGTCCTTTGTTACCAGCCGCCCGTCAAAAAAACATCACTTGTTACAGTTTCTTAGCTGAATTTACGAAAACTTCCCCAGGTAACACAGTTTGACAAAAAATAGTATTTTTTGTACCATCGAGGGGATTCTCAAAGAGCTATTAGCTGAAACGTGGCATCTCTCAGCATGGTGTGCAGTGTATTCTGAAAAAAAAAAAATATGAGAAAACTGGACCAGTGGAAGATAAAAGAAGAAATGTGAGGCCTAAAAATCTCCAGCAGATGAACAGCATCTGAAAGTCATGACCTTAAGAAAAGATCCAGCAAAGAGCTGACTTGAGAAATGCATCTGGACCTTGAGCTGATCCACGTACTGTTCACTGAAGCCTCATCAGAAATGGCCTCAGTGGAAGGACGGCTGTCAAGAAGCCGTTCGTAAGGAAGGGAAAGAACTGGAGTGAGTGATGAATCCAAATCGGAATGATGAAAACAGAAAAGTACCATCATGCTTTAATCCATCATGCAATACCATCTGGAAAGCATCGGATTGGCAACAGCTTCATTTTCAGACAATGATCCCAAACACACTGCCAATGCGGTGAACACTATCAGTCATGGATCGGCCTCCTCAGAGCCCGGACCTCGACGTTACTGTAGCAGTGATCAACGTCACAGAATGGAACAAAAGGCAGAAACATCCAAAGAAGAGCTTTGAATGTTCTTCAAGAACCCGGAGAACTATTCCTGAAGATCCTTAAAGACATTACAGGAAGCCTCCTCAGAGAGTTCAGGCTGAAAAGCTGCAGTGACTCTGACCAAAAGTTTATTAATGAGAAGAAAAGGGAAGCACACTGTACTATGGCCATGACACGTCAAATTAAAAGCCCCCAAAAAGGGAACATGTTCTAATAATAACACATTTTCTGATTAAAAGGAAATGTGATTTAATGTGTTAACAAACATGTTATAACAGCCAAAGAGACTAAAAGAATCTAATTATAAGCCACAGAAAACGGTCAGATGTAGATATATGTTTAGAATAGGTTTCGAATTAAGCACTATTATAACTTAGCATTGAAAGCTTTAAAAGAAAAATGCTGTGAACTGCTCAGAAAGCTGGTCAGAACTGTTCAAACTCTGTTCTCTGTTTCTTTCAATAAGTCGCTGCTCCCATTTTTCATTTTGTAGGGGTGGCTCAAGACTTCTGCACAGTGAGAGGACGGTGTGCCGCCGCTTCTGCAATTAAGACACAAAATTACAAAACAAGTGTTCATTTCAACACTGATGTGCTCTCGTGTTGGATCATCGCGGGCGCTGTGTGTGTGTGTGTGTGTGTGTGTGTGTGTGCGTGTGTGTGTGCGTGTGTGTGTGCGTGCGTGTGTGTGTGTGGGGGGGGTCAGTCGTGTTCAGGCAGGCGGTGTCTTCACCCTGAATGTGATCCAAGTCCTTCTAGAAACAACACCTCCAGGCAGATATTTTGAAACATCCTGAATTCATTTCAGTGCTCACAGAGGCCTTAAAACTGCAGGTCCTGAACCAGTTTTGCTTCAGAATTAGAGTTAAACTTCCACCATCATCGGTGTATCTCTGAGTGCTCACACAGATTTAAACTCAGGGTTTTTATTGTTTCAACACAAAGCACTCACTGGCCGTACAAACTCTGCATCGCTGCCTCTCGCTCCGAACTCATGCATGAACACGTCTTTACTTCCTGTTAGAAAGTCACAGTTTAGTAAAAAAGCAGCAAGCCGACTACAAAGAGGCTAAAAAAAACCACCATATTTGAAGCATCTTCCTCAGTGCGATGCCCCTCCTCCTCCTCCTGCTCTAAATGAGGTGAGGGCATCTGTTCATCTCTGCAGAGGTAGAAGGGTGGAGGAGGTGTCTGCATGTGCGTTTGTGTGTCACAGGAAGTACGAGCTAGTGGTAAGAAGTGGGTGTGGCCTTTAAAGAAGCCACTGTGCGCGGTTTAAATTTTGTGTTTCCCATTAAACTCAACAAGTGCCGTCTATAAAAAGGATCGGTGATAAAAGTCAATTTACATGCTCAAAACATGTGAGTGTGCCATCACACACACGTGTGAAAACAAGCACACAGACGCACACACACAGACACACACTTCACTTCACTGTGCTTCTCCATATAAGGACACACACACACTTGATTGCCCTTAAAGTGCAGTAAAGTTTGTGTGAGTCTGAGGAGAACACCACTTCCTCTTCTCTTACTCACTTCGACTTCTTTCAACTTGACTCAGAAAACAAGAGTTCAGTTACTGAGGAAGTGTGTGTGTGTGTGTGTGTGTGTGTGTGTGTGTGTGTGTGTGTGTGTGTGTGTGTGTGTGTGTGTGTGTGCTGCACATCCTGCTTTAACCCTCCATAAATGGTGCCTGAGCTGCTGAATGGAGGCCTCCAGCGTCTCTTTGATGTGATTGATTGATCAGGAACGATCAATCCGAGCAAAGACTCGCCTCCATTATAAGCTTTCTCACTTCAGCGTGCTTCTCTCTTGCGTCAGAGTGCAGCACGCAGCCTAAACGATGAGTTTCAATTCGATTTAATCAGCTCATGATTCTCTAAATGAGCGTCGTGTCAGATTCCTGCTCCTGATGTAACCAATGGAAAGTCCTCTTTCCATGCGAGAGCTCAAAACTACTCAAGAATCCAGTTTTCTACTCACTCAGTGTGGATGACTCTGCAGGTTGTAAACGCAAATCAGCGTCACATAACGGCTGTGCCACCAGCACATGGTGACCTTTTGTGCCACAGCCGCATCAGCCTCTCAGAAATAACAGTCTCTGATCCTTATCTTTGGAGGCCCACGATGCAGATTGCGTTTTGCACTTTGTCTTGCATATTTAAAACTTCTAGCTTGTCAAGTTTAGTCTCCAAATAGCATGTGGTTAGCTTTAGCTGAAGACTTGGTGCTCCGGCCTCTCGCCCACACACAGTCACTGCCATAAAAACGACCTTCAGGCAGCTTCACTTAAAGAGCAGTTAAATCAGAGGTGCAAATTAATGCCTGATCATCTCAAATTAGATCATTTTCCATGTGCCACAGCCTGGCAGTCCCTTTAAGTCACCACATGACCCCGCCTCACACGGCCCTGTCATGCCTTCATGCATCTACAGTGCATCGGCATTTTGCTAAGTCTACTGAAGAGGTGTGAACATGAGTCTAAAGAGGCCGAAGGGCCAGCAAGGCCTCAGGTATAAAGAACAGCTTTATTATTATATGACCAACAAGCTGCGGCCTTCATCAGGGTAATTTAAGAATGCAGCGTTTTAAAGAGCTCAAATAAAACCTCCGAAAACGTTTCTGTGCAGTTTGGATCACAGAGTGTCTGTGAGCTGCAGGTGCAGCTAAAAGAGAAGGTTACATGGTGATAACTTCAGTCTCAGCGAAGGAGAAAGATGTGCAAAAAGGAGGAGAGAGAGGAGTTTTTTGAATCAGATATGATGTGTTTCTTAGTTTGTGTTCTTACCTGTGATGTGAAACGTTGCGTGAACACAGACAGTTTGGAGTTGCAGACTGAACTGATTAGTTTGCAGTATTGTGGTGACGTTCACACTAATGCGGAGCAGACTGTGGTGTTCATGGTCAAGGTTACTTGAAGGTTACATCGAGTGGCAGACATCAGTCTAAATTTAAGATGATGATGCTGATTAGAGTCGCTCACTGAATTCTGATTTGCATACCACCTTCATACAGTGTCTGTGCTGGAAATCGGATGTTGAAGCTCATGTAATATCTATTTTTAATTGACTGAATTCAGCTGGTTAAAGACCGTCCACAAACAACAGGAAACCTCAGCAGTGGCAGCAAGTCAGCTGACCACAGCCTGCACACAAAGAGGAATCTACGGGAGCTCACAGTACAAATTATTCTGTGAAGTGATCATTTTTGTCACGCTGCAGGCAATCTTAGGGTTGCCACACCCGCCATGTCTCACTGCTAACAACCAGAGCGTAGTGCAGAGTTTTCTGTCACTCTGCTGTGTCTGAACTTTTTTTTTTACAGGTTTTTAAATGAATCTTCTGACAGTGCAGATCCTTCAGCCTTCCCTCCTCTGTGATCTGTGAGCATTTAATCTTCATGTCAGCGTGACTCATTCACTTTGAGTCACATCAGAGTATGATGGAGATGATACTGCATCGGCACAGTACATCAAAACATGAAGTTTAGCAGCACTTGAGTGGTAAAAAGAATGAGAGAAGACCAGAGTCTGGTCAGACTGCAAGTTAAAATCGAACAAAATGTGAATGAGGTTTGGTTCTTGTTTCCTGCCGCAGAGAGGCAGAAAGAGAGCATTTCCTCAGGGTGTGCATAGTGTGCATGTCGGCCTGTATGAACCCGTCCTGCCTGATTCACCGCACATTTCTTTTCCCTTTCGACCTGACTGATGCTTCAGCATGTTTCTCATTCTTCACAAACCATATTGCCTGGAGTCAGAGGTCCAAGGAAGAGACCCTGTACCCGTTAGACTTGTTTCCCAGGCCTTACTTTAAAAGCACGCTGCAGAGGAGCCAGTCCTCCCAGAGGTGCAAAACCCAGAAGTTACTCCTGTTCATGTTGCCGATTTCATGAAAACCACTTTATTCATGTGGGTTTGTAGTAAAAGTACATGCTGTGACTGGGTGGGAGTACTGGAAAATGATAGCATGACCGCCGTGTTTAAACACGCCACTGACACACACAGGCTTGAACTGGCTCAGGTATGTGTGTGGGGTCTGTGTTTGTGTGTGTGTGTGTGTTACCCTGAGGTATGCAGCATGTGGGAGCAGATAGAGACGCCATGGCTTTCACTGAATCTCCCTTCCAGGTACTCACCTCTGCTGAACTGCAGCTCCCACAATGCACTGCAGCTGTGGGTGAGCCTGCTGTTCTCTAGGGTTAACAGTTGGGGATCAATAAAGGTTTACTTTAATACAACAGTCACATGTTTTAATGTCTCTGAATGTGAGCTGCATCTCAGCCGTGGGAGTCGGCATGGATGTGAAGTGAAACGCGTCAGGAGGAAGTGGTTTGTGTGGGACGACAAGTTTCTCAGCAGCTTCTTGCTCGCTGACGGTTTTAACTGAGCTGCTCACACCTCACAAATCTTCCGCTGCACTCACTCACTAAGAGGCTAGGGCTAACTGGGTTAGTTAGGTGCAACCTGACCATCAACCCCAGTGAAGCCAGTCCTGAGGTTTGCAGGAAGTCCTGCAGTTGCTCAGATGTCCACCCAGCGCCCCAGCAGTGAGTCAGTTCCCACAGACCCCCATGTTAAAATGTCCAATTTTACAGCAGAAACAGACATGCTTATGCATGCTATTTTGAGAGCTGTTCACTCTTAAAAGTATTTAGTCTGATCAAGGCCTCAACAAGTACTAAAAGTTCACAAATTACAGCAAGTAGCACTGCAGTCACTGTCAAATGTTGTAATCCTCATTTCAAGTTAACTCACAATTCACTGTGTTCAGTCCTACTCATCAAAACTGCTGCTATTGTAGGTTTTTGGAAGGTTTTTTTTTAGCCAGAAGTGACTAATTTATAAAAGAGGTGGGTGGAGCACTCAGCTATTAGCTAATGCTAACAAGCTTGGTTAATAAGCTACATCTACAGACTGTATGGGAGCATCACACAGACACCAAGAGTTACTATTTAGTGCTCAGTAGCATTTCATTCACCAAAACTGGGGCTTCTTGGATTTTAAGTACAATTAACAACACAGCAGCCATATTAGTGGTAAAATAATAGCATTAAAAAGGCTCAAAAAGGCTCCAACAGCATAAACACAGTCCAGTGGTCCAGTTCAGGGACTCCAGTTAGCTGAGATGAAGCCTAGCAGACAGCTAGCAGTTACAGCCACCTGTCAGTCAAAGAGGCAACGCCCCTAATGTAACTTTAAGTCTTGATGCAATTTAAACATGTTAAATATTACCCCCTAAACACACATAGAGTTGTGCTTTTACAAACAAGACTAGAGGACCCATAACAGAGCCGTGTGGAACTCCACGACCTGTAAGAAAACACTCTGTGACATCCCATTCTGGTTTTTAATCCCTGCCGGTTACTGCATCCAGAAAAACTGTGATTTAGATGTAAAATGCTTCAGGTCACACCTGGAGAAGTTTATTATGCATGTGTAATCATGTTTTCCTGGCACAAACCCACCTCAACATGATTATTGCATCTATTCGTTCGGTGCTCAGTTGATCCGTCAATTTTACAAATACAGGACTGGTATAAACTATTTGAATCCACCATGTAGATGTTAGCACTCACAATATTTACACAAAGATTCATTAAAATTGGTCAACTCATTCAGAAGAAGATAGGGAACATACAAATATACAGATACATACATACCCTGTGGTCATTATAGGATGACGATGACGACGATGATACAGGCCTGGCATTGACTCATTAAACCACAACATGTTCCTCTGAGTGAAACTGAAGAGTATCTCAAGTATTTGTATCTGACACTGACTCCATGTTAGATATTCAGATGCTTTATCAAAGTTAAAGTACTTAAACCACAATGTAATCTAGACAGGTGAGTTATAAGAGCATTCTCCCTCTGTACAGCTGTGATGAAGGATGAAATAAGTTATAAAGAAGTAAACAGTTTTTGTATCAGGCTGTAAACGTGTTTATTTCTGCTGTGAAGTTGGACAGTTCAACATGGGAGTCTATGAGGACTGACTCACTGCTTCAAGTGGATGTTAGAGGAACTGCAGGTGCCATTTTCAGCCCTGGAGGTCAATGCTTGGTTCACAGTTTAATTTAATAATGCAGGTCTCTCCACAGAGAGGCCGATTGACCAATTACAGCTCAGCGTGTTACATGACTGATGTTTTACAGGTTTAAATGAGTAAATGATGATATGTTGATCAAATCACTTCCTTGGTTTTTTTTTTACTTCCCAGGTGAGTGAGAGAGAGACAGAGTGACAGAGAGACAGAGAGGGGAGGGGTCGGGCGATCGACAGTGAGAGTGAGAGAGGAAGCTGCCTGCAGGCTGGGAGTGGTGGGGCGTATAAAAGACGACTCTTCTTCCTTCTTTCTGCATTCGACTGCTCTCTCCCCTCTTCCTCACACCCAAGACTCTACCTGCACAGGTAAGCTGACGAGCTCTCCCTCACCCCCCTCTCTCTCTCTTTCTCTGTCTATCACACACAGCAAAAGGAGGTATTGATTTGGTGATTGTGAATGCAGGTTATTGATCAATGTGTGTGTGTTACCGATCAGGATGTCGTGGCAAGGTTACATCGATAACATGAAGACAGCCGACCACAGCGGGACGATCCCGGTGGAAGAGGCGGCCATCTGTGGGAACACACCTGGGGAGGAGGGCGTTTGGGCCAGCACACCCGGCTTCCAAGTCACGGTACACACACACACAGACACACACACACACACACACGCAAGCTGTTCCTGTTCCTGCCTGTACAAACTGCTAAATGTTTGTAAAAAAAAAACAAAAAACTACTTCCTCCTTTAAAGCCTTCTGCTGAGAGTTTCCAGACGACCTCAAACTCACAATCTCGCTCTGACAGGTGACATCACCTGCACAAACTGCCACTCCTTTGGCTCGTTTTCTGTTGCTATGAGAAAATTTCTTGGAAATAGGTTCTTATTTTGCATGTCCGTGTCTTCTTCTTCTTGAGTTTTGGGTGTGTTCAGTTTGTTGCCCGGCTAGCTCACTTCCCGCTCTCAGTGCTGTGTTCAGGCGCTGCAGGAAAACACGCATGCCGTACAGGTTTTAAAAAAAAAAACTCAGAAATTTGAAGCTTGGCTTTAAAGGGGAAATTCATTGAGCAGCAAGATGACACATCTCAGCTCATTGGCTGCTTCCTTTAGCTTTTAATTTTTAAAAGCACACTAAAGAAAAAAATTTAAAATATAAGATTTTTTTATTCTTAATTTTTGATCTGAGTTCATTTTCAGGTGCAGAAATAATTTTTGAGGAGTTCAGAGCTTCAAAAAGTTTAGGAGATGTGTTTAAACTTCCTCGTTTGAACTTCTGCCAGAAAGCAAAAACATGCTATAGTACATGTCGTTTTCTGAAACTAGTCTTAATTATAACTGGAAAAAACAAAACAAACATGTGTCATTCGAGTTTTTAGGTTTTATTGTAATTTTATTAAACAATCGTTCAGTGTGACAAAAGAATATTTCAGCTGAGGTGCTCATTTTTCTGCACAGGGTGACATTTTGTGGCTGAATGCAAAAAGATGAATGCTAATTTCTCAGAGCAGGCTGGGTAACGGTTGTGAGTTTCCGGTAGTTTCCGGGTGTTTGTGCTGTGCTTTTGCTTTAACTACCTTATAAGGAGACAGTGTCGAAAAACAACGAATACAGGAAGACGAGACGATCACTTCTTGTTTCTGATATACACACACACACACACACACACACACTGAGGTGAGGGGTGGAGAGTTGCACAATGCCTCAATCACACACACACACACACACGCACCTGTGCAATTTATGTGTCCTTTTTACAGTTTTTAAACTTTGAACGAAAATTAAAGAAGTTCGTTCCTGCTTTTGAAAACACACTGTGTGCATTTGCGCGTGTGTCTATTACACTCACTAGAGGTCTCCTCTCTGATTGGCTGATGTTTTTCGGGAAGTGGTTTTGCCTGTGCAGGCGTGTGTGTTTTCATGCGTGTGTGTTCGTGTCTTGACTTGTTGTCCTCACATTCTTTTCTCCTCGATTCTCCTGCAGCTCCGTTCAATTCTCAGAAAAGTCGCCACAAAAGCAGGGCGATGGTTAAATCTCACATGTGAGCTCAGAAACCTGCGGAGTAAAAGCTGACAGCAAAGCAGGAAGTGTGAATTCAGTTGGTTATGTGAACACCGAGCCTGTCTTACTTTATCTATCGAAAACAGTCAGCGGTGATCAGCTTTGAATCAGACAGATCCACACAGAACTGTGCAGGTTTGTTAGATAAAGAAGGCCTCAGAAAGAGGAAGTCATGCTGAATCGGAGCATGCGAGTTTCATGTGTGTAAGTTTAGATCTGACTCAGACTGCATTTAAAGCCACACTTCATGGTGAGTTTGAAGGCATCTGAGGTCTCCTTCCTCTCTGAGCCTCACTCCCAAAACACGGCGAATCTCAGGGTAACAGCCATCGACTCGTTTTCTGAGAAATGAAGTGCAGTGAAAGTGTTTCCTTCTGAGCAGGAACACTTCAAAGGGTGAAATCTGTACACATATATAACAGATGTGAAACTAGCTGTCATCACAGTTCATGTGATTCATCTCTGCTGCTTCAGAATAAAGTGCAGCGACAGTTTGTTTAACAGCAACGATGACTTTTTATTTCTGCAAGTCAACACTTCAGCTTCTTCAGCAGCGCCTCAACTTTCAACAAATAAATTCAATTAATTTCTAATAATAAAGCCAAACTGAAAAAAACAGCCCAGAAATTCAACGTCGACCCATAACAGTATATAGTATTATATACTATGATTATAATATTTTAATTCTAATATATATATATATAAGCTTTTGATTTTATCATAATTATTTATTAGACTGTGTATGTGTTTTTATTTTTTTTTACATTTAATATAATTCAATAGAATTTAATATAATTAGCAGTATTAACAATACAATTAATAGATAATTGAATAAATATAAAATAATAAAATAATTAATAAAACAATTAATTAATTCATAGATAAATGAATACCTGAAGCTATAAACATGATGCAATCATAAAAAAACAGATTAGATCAGTTTTAATTTTCAAGTTTAAAAAAAAAAGTGAATACAGGTTATATCACAGATGCATAAACATGAAAAAATGACTTTTATTTACAATAAATACATGAAATGAAAACATTTCTGTGATCTCAGAGCTGGTAAAAACACTCTGATTAGTGGATGGCGTCTAAACTAGGCCAGTGCGTCAGCTGTGTCGGTGTGACACACTAACATAGCTCAGACAAACCAGTAAAACCAGTATCAACGGGCAGCGCAACAAAGTTATAATTTGTTCAGATTCCAGCTGGTAACACACAAACCAATGAACCAGAACGTCGTTTACCTTTCTCTCACTTCAGCTCACTGCAGTTACTCTGCATGCTCACACTGATCACACCACATTACATCATGTTTACATGACTTTAGCTTCCTGTTTGGACGCTTGTCTATGATCCTCCGCACACTGCAGCTGCATTTTTATTGTGAGATTTAAATAAACTCAGGATGTAAAAGGAGAACAGTCCATGCAGGTCATGGTGGCTGGGAATTTGGAGGACTCGGTTGAACAGATCCACTAATCTCTTTCTCTTGCTCCGTTTTCCTTTATTAGGTCGATGAGATCAAGAAGCTGAGTGCTAAAGAGCGGTCGAGCTTCGCTCAGAATGGCGTTCACATCGGTGGAACGAGGTGCCGGCTGATCCGAGACCAGCTGGACACTGAGTCAGTCTTTGCAATGGACTTGAAGACCGCAGCAAACGCTGACGGAGAGGCGTTCAGCGTTTGTGTCGGAAAGTCAATAAAAAGTAAGATGTTCCCGTTGACTGAGCACATTTTTATCCTTTAAATTCACCACGAATCTCTGAGTCTCACGCTCTTCTGCTTCCTGTCTGTCTCCATAGCAATAGTCATAGCCAAGGGCACGAAAGACGCAACTGGTGGACAGGTGGCCAGCAAGGTGTTCACTGTCGTTGAACACCTGAGGAAGGCTGGTTATTAGGACAACACAGCCACCTTCACCTCCTGAATCCCCACACAAGATGGACGCCACCTCCCGCCTCCCTTCCCCACCCTCCTCCTCCCTCTGTTCTATATCTGAGTTTCTTTAGTTTTTTTTTTTTTTAAGTAATTTTTAATCTTCAGGTGTTTCCTGCTGTGAGACATGAATCAGAGTGTTTTCTGTGGTGTAAGTTACTGTGTGGTAGCTGTTAACCTGAGAGTACGCCTCATGTTTAACGCAGGAACACTGTGTTACCATTGTTTTTCTACAGTGGCGATGGACCAGCGTCCAATCAGAGCTCTGTGAAAACTCATTGCACACCTGAATGAAATAAAAACAAACATGGTTATACTTACATTCTGAGGGCGTCTGTGTGTGTGTGTGTGTGTGTGTGTGCTACAGCTTCAAATGATTTCTACAAACACCTCTTTTTCAGGGGCTGAATTATTGTGCGACACACAGCTAAGAAAAATAAGAGTCTAGTTCACTTATATACATAATCACACTTAATATTTGGTTAAATAGCCACAGCAAGTAGTATTATTAGTAGTATGCATAACTCCTTGTGAGAGCTTATACAGCGTTTAAACAATACACACATGTTTGTCTTTCTGCATAAGTGGGACCCATATCGACTTACCTCCTTATCAAGTCCCCTGATCTAAACTTGAACCTCAAAGCCACGTTTGTGTGTTTAAAGAGTGCTTTGAAGGAGAAAAGGCCAAGTTTTCCATATAATGCAAACCTTCCTCTTCATACATAAATGTCATCACATGCTGAATGTGCTCATTATTCTGCTTTAAAACCTGCACAGGTTCTTGCACAGGTACACACCCACACATCCACATTTCTTTTTGTACACACATTAACATACTGGCTTGTCAAGTCCTAAACTAAACCCCAACTTCACAACCAGGTATGAACCCTTACACTGCCCTATGAAGCAGAAAAGGCTTTGCTGGTTTCATAAAAAAGGATGAAAAAATGCCCCCCACCTCAAAACCAGGCCAGACTCTTTTTGGGCTGAATTCATTTGTTCTCCCTGTGCTTGTGTGGGTTCTCTACAGGTAGTACAGGTTCACCCCACAGTCCAAAAACACATGTGTGGGTTGGGTTAACTGCAGGTGTGAATGTGACAATGACTGGAAATATTCTCATAATGTAGAAACAGTCTCATTATTTTGGATTCAAGCTGAAAATGCCTCTTACAATGAAAACTTTACAAGCCCACACATGTGTCTTCCTACACATGTGTGGGCACATGTTAACTTAGAGGCTTATCATGGCCCTTTAGTCTTTCAAAGGACTCTCTGAAATATCCCTATAATGTTAAAAACGTACTCATATTTTGGTTTAAAACTCACAGTGGCTCTTGCATGGTAAAAATATACAAGCATAGCCACCCACAAATGACTTCTTCTCAGGTCCCCTCTCCTTAAACTGACCCTCAAAGTCAGGTCCCATATGCACAAAGATTCTTATAGTTCTCCCAGAAACCCCTGTTAGCCTAAAACAGCTTAAGAGTAATTTAGAGGAAAAATAAGCAGAAGGGGAATAAAAGTCTTACCTCAGTGAGGAGGTGTGGCTGACTTTAGAGCTTCATGTGATGCACTCTTTCAAAGAAAATGTTATTTTAAGGAAGCTGAGAATATCATCTAATTGAAGAGACAGGAAACATACTTTAGCTTACAAAATGTTTTAAAACACAGACCAAACACAGGCCTATGTGTGCAGCAGGCAAACCTCTTGCTCTGTCTGTAGAAGACAGCCGAAATGCCAAAAACTGCAGTTCCTGTAATGTCCACTTGGGGCTCCAACAGTAATTCAGTCCCATAATCTCCCATGTTAAAATGTCCAAACTTAGAGCTGAAGTAAACACATTTGCACAAGATGCGCAAAAAGGCTGAACTCTAGTTTTAATAAGTGCAATTCAGATATCTGTGCCAGTGTGGTGCACTCATTCAGTCCATGGACATGGCTTTATAACTGTGCTAGATGGCATAAGGTCATAATTTGGCAGTCCAAACTCTCATCCAAATATGGCCACGCCTGACTCTTAAAAAAATCAACATGGCACCACCCAAAAACTCTTTTATAAACACTCTGCTGTTCACGTTTTAGTTGGAGTCCTTTGTAAACACGGGTCCCCACAGGTGTCTAAAAACAAACGTCTGTGTGGGGTTAAAATGCAATATAAATGATTACTACTAAGAGTACTACAACTAAAAGTAGTACTATTTAACTATAAAACTGTTAACCTCTAGTGCAACACGTGGTTTTGTTACTGTAGTACTGCAGCGCACTTGTACTGCTGCAGAACTACAGTTACATGTCACGGTGAAGTAGAAGTGTTGCTTTACTGACACAGGCAGTAGGATAAAATGCAGCGCTGCAGGAGAACATACACTATGTGTGATATACAGAGTGTGCCCCTCCCCCACCACTCCAGTAAAGTGCAGTTATATTTAGTTAAGGCACCGGGGACGCTGGACAGGCCGGCGTGTCGCCACTCGGCGTGTGTGAAGTACAGTTAAAGGTGAGCGTAAAGGGTAAGGTGTGTGTGTGTGTGCTGGGGTTACTGCCCTTTGCAGTGAATGCTGAGCTGGTCTCACATTTCCCCTTTAGATGAACTTTAACCTTCTCTGTGGGTGTTAGGGACCATCACTCTAGTTCACACCACAGCATTATAATCATTCAGCACACTGAGAGTAAAACTGAGCACACACAAAGACTTTTTTTCCTTCATTCTTGTGACCTTTGGAACTAATTTGGGCCTTTTATTCATTGCATCATGGTAGAAATTAAAATTAGTGTTTCTTTTGGGGATTTTGACCAGGAGAAAAGTCTACTGTGAATGTTCACGTAACACCAGTTCACACCAGTGATGAACTAAATCATTTTAATTAATCAGTCTGCTGGAATTTAACAGTTCAGCTGTATTTTCAAACGTTTCTGATCTCATCTCTGTGTTCAGTGGGCAGCTGCTGCAGCTACCTGTGTCGCCATCCACCTGTGAGTCAAAGAGGCCACGCCCCTAAGAATGCAAACTTTAATACAATTTAAATATGCAGATGTAGTCGTTAGACCTCACCAGTCTAAGCTTGTGTACCAGAAATGACTGCAGGTTTCTACTGCTGTCAACCAAAGACACAAGTTTTCTAATCACGGATGGGACTGAAACGCTAAACCAGTAAACCACTGAGGTGTAAACACCTTTAACATCTTTGCATTCAACCACAATAAAATCAGATACACACAAAAAAGACACATGAAAACAGCAGAAATCAAATCTGAAAAAAGGGAATTTAAGAGGTTTCAGTTTTTGCCAATACACAAATTTATTGTGTTTATAGTTTTATTACTGTTATTTTAGGTCAGAATAAGAAACACACCTTCTTTTTGCCCTTTAAAGATGAGGGACCACATAAAACGCTGGGTAACTTTACAGTTGGAGTGCCCACTAAGACGAAACAAACGCCTCTTTTCATTTAACCTCCACACGCTCAGCGCACTGACGGCTTCCTCAGAATAACAGCAGTCCTCTCTGACATCAGGGATTTAGTTTCTTTTGTTTTTCCCCTGAATAAACATTTAACATTAACAAACTGCTTATTGTACAAATTAACATGTGATGTGATGTTTTCCCTCAGATGAGCCCGAGCTCCGGGGTTCCTTTGGCTGTGAGCGTCGCAGTGATTTTAAAGCTTTAGATTAGATCAGCCACACAGAGCCACATTTGTTTAATGATTGTTGTGTTTGAAAGCATTAAACTAAACAGTGATGATAGCGCTCGAGTGTTCGAGTTGCAGCACTTCCTGGATTCATAACACCTCTGCAGTTCTCCTCGGATATAAAATCACAGAGCATTTAGTTTTAAAACAGCACAGCAGGTCCATATTATTTATTATTATTATTATTATTATTATTGAGTTGGTTTTATAAATCCCTTAATTTATCTTCAGACTTTTCCATTTCATTTTCATTATTCTGTTTTCTTCTGTGGAGTTTTGACCTCTGGCAGTCATGTTAATGTGTTATGTTTGGTATTTTTTTAACGAGTTACTTTATGTTAGTCTTTCCAGAATAATTTGTATGCATTTTTGTTATTTACCTGAGCTGTGCTGCATCATTAAGCCTTTACTTTGTGGTGTTGCGGGCTGTGTTTAATGTTTTGGCTGCAGTAACACGGGGACTTCATGACTTTTGGGTTAAATAAAGATTATATCACACCCGATGTCCCCCGAAGTCTTCAAGCTCTTATTTCAGACCACCTGATGAACAGAAACAGTCATTGTACCTGAGTTTAAAGACTTCCTGGATTGTGTTACACTGCTGGTGATTTTCCTTTTGGCTCTTTGGGAGGCACCAGAAATTGTGTGTGTGTGTTCAGGAAGTATTTTCAGATCTGAGTGTGTTACTCTAGGACTGCAGTCATCATAGAAACTTACACAGCTTCAGATTAAGTCTCTTATAAATAAGTCTTGAGACCTCAAACAGCAGTTAAGATCTGATGATTAACTAAAGCTGGGAGGTTTTTCTGTTTGCCTCCGTCCTGTCACATGCACACACTCCCTGCTTCCTCCTCCTCCTTCTGCTGCAGCTGCAGGGAGAGGCTATAAAAGCCCTGCTGGGGGACACACACACACTTTCCACGTCAGTCGGACAGTCAGACAGTCGGACAGACGACGCCCCCCTCTTCTTGCTCGCCGCCTCTGAACAGCACCTGACAGGTAAGCTGGGACGGCAGGTGGCTGAGGGCTCTGCTTGGAGATTTTTTTGAAAATAACTTCCTGTTTGTTTCCGGCTCAGACTGCTTCTGGTTTCGTGACATGCCTTTTAGACTTTTAC
>VVHJ01034829.1:19306-33838 GCA_015107715.1 Tylochromis polylepis
CTTTTAGACTTTTACTCTGAAAGTTCCGTTTGCAGAAGTTCTCCTGAGGTGTTGACTTAAAGGAGTTCCTGTTCTGGAGGCTCCTTTTGTTCCTGTTCATGGCAGGAAGGGGAACAAAGTTTGAAAGGTTTGACTTTGAGTGGGCTGAAGGTCACAGAGCTGACACAGACGAGAGAGGCTCAAAGTCCGCAGACAGACGGACACCATCCATGTGCTCATGGGGAGCTTTTAATGTGACTCTTTAGCATTTAAAACTCCTCCTGAGCTCAGAGCAGCCCACATTTAAGCAGGTTACATAAACTTCAAGCAACACTTCCTGAATCTGACTTTTCACATTTAAGAAGTGTTTCATTGCGTTTTGTAAAGACTTGTGTTCTGTTGAGTTTCTACTTGTTGACTGCCTTTTGTTTCATTTGTATTGTAACGATCTTCTTTCTGTGTGGTATCTTTACTCTCACTGAGACATTTTATTGGGTCATTTATTGGGTCATTTCCTGTTTGTTGAGCAGGCTGAAACAAAGTGTCCCTAAACCTGCCCTGCTGTGTGGCTGCTCAGGATCATTTGGACAATAAAAGTTGTGTTCGAACAGCAGAATTCACTCAAATCTAATGAACACGGGTGGTTTAAACGTGACCTGCAGAACACTTGACCAGAGGCGATTTCTAAATGGTTGCTCAGCACCTCAAAGTGAGGCGGGTCTGGGAGACAGGGGTGTGGCTTAAAGGGGGGGCACGAATGATGTTTCTGTATCAAAGCAGCCTTGGGTGGACTACTGTCCCCCTGAATGAATCGTTGTAAATAGAACTAAAGTGAGCGCTCATGGACTTAAAGCTATTGTGCTAATTATAGATATAAAACAAATAGAAGTTAAGCCCCCTCCCCATTGTCCCTCAGTTGTCTGGTTCACCAGTGTGTTTTTTATATACATTCGTCTCACAAACATCAGTTTGTATGTTGAAACTCGCGCTTCTCCACGGCTGACCGACAGACCAACAGTGTGAGCAGAAGTAGCCCACAGACCGGCTGTACCACATACTGGGTGCAGTCTCCATCAAATGCTCACTACAGATGGACGGGCAGTCTCACTACACCTACTGGAGCATAAGTTTGGCTTTACTGGTTTGTTCTGCAACCTTTAAACCCTGTGTGACATGTTCTCTTAATCAACAGACTTGGGTGTATTCACAGCTGGGACCAGGATGCATTTTGATGTCTTACTGGTCAACCAAATGGTTTAACGCCGTTGCCATCTTGTTTCAGGGCGATCACGTCTCCTACTACAGTCAAACTTCACTCCTATGTGTTTTCTTTTTTAAATCTGAGGGATGTCGCTGGGCTTTTTGTTTAAAGGCTAACTTTGCAGATTAGCACAACTGGCCTGCATGTAGTAAAACCCAATGAGTTGCCTTTCTGTTAATTTCATTTTCTAACCATAAACTGATAAACACATGTTTGAGTAAATTAAACTCCACTTACAAAAGTGTTAAATGGGTTTATCCAATCCTGGTAACGGTTCTTCTCAGGAGGTCAAAACTGCTGGGTGAGTTTGAGGAGGATGTTCACGGAGCTGAGACTTTTGTTTTAAATCAGTCCAGTAAGGAATACTAAATCCTTAAAGATGGACTTGGGTTTTCATTATGTAAAGTCCTCCAGAAGAAATGTCATGTATACTCTCCTGTATGGTAGTATAGCCAAAATCTGCAGAGATGAGCGCCTTGGGTTGGACGGCTGAAACACTGACAGTCCTGATGAACACAGCTACCCAAAAATTGTTTTCAGTGTTATTGCGACTGGCTTTTAAAGAAACATGAGTAGACTGTGTGCAATGATTGGTTGTGTGCATTTAAATGTCCTCAGTTTTACTTTGCGCTGAGCTTTTAGCACACCCAGCCTGTTCAGGCCTTATACCATCTGCCTGAGACATTTAACTGCAGACTCATGACAACAAAATTTGAACAAAGTTTCACTGACTTCAGTGACTAATCTGTTTGTTCTGATTTTATATCAAGTCCAAAGTCATGGTGCTCAGATGAACCCAAGCTGTGTACAGGAAAAACACTTTAATACGTCTGCGTAGGTTCAGCGACTTCAGGATTTAGTTAAAGCTGGATCTGCTGTGCCTCGTATTTGACAGCCTCTGTCAGACTGCAGCTGTTATAGTCAGAGTTTATTCAGTCTGAAAGCAGATCTGAAGGAGCCAGGGCTGACCCACACTGATCTGCAGCCAACTTAAACTCTGAGCATGTGTACAGTGTAAAGGCCATCAGGGGTTTGGAGTGTACTGTAAGGGCTCAGCTGTTCAGCTGGCATCTGATCAAATACATACACTCTTACAGCAGACGTGACGGACGCTCTGAACCTGCTCACACAGTTGGAGCAGAACACTTTTACTACAGGAGCTTATCTCAGTGTGCACAGAATCAGAAGAGCTTACTGTATCAGACCTAGCAACCAGATAAAGCCCAGTCCTTCAGCTGGGAGGCGAAGTGGGTCATGCACAGCAGAGGCTAATATCAGCTCGGTAACAAATACCTCTTCAAATGTCAGAAGCATTAAGAGTCTGTGTAACTCAAGAACAGCAGGGAGGAAGTCATGACCTCTGCAGAAAGGTCGGGGAAAAAGGTCAAAGGCTCCTACACAGCTGGTGTTAGTATAAATAACACACAGACTATAACACCCCCCCTCGTGTCTGCAGAATGGTCTCTCCCTCTCTTCTGTTGAGCCCTGTAGCTGCCAGTCAGGAGTGCAGGGCTGCGATTGGTTCTGTGGGCGGAGTCTGATAAGGGAGGTCATTATGGAGGCCTCATGGCATTAAACAGGATTTCTGCAGCAGGTCTCACTCAATCTGTACTGTTCATAGGGATTTTTTTTTAAGTCGCATGTCAACATTTGGATTAAACAAATCTTTATTGACTCAGTGTGGATGACAATTCTTTCTGTACTAGATTTTCTTTGTATTTGAACTAATCACCTGGTTTTCTCCTCCCTTCAGTCAGGATGTCTATCACCAAGATCCACGCTCGTGAGATTCTGGACTCCAGGGGAAACCCCACAGTGGAGGTGGACCTGTGGACAGCCAAAGGTGAGCAGTTGCCACTTTGACCATGACGCACCTCTTGTTTGCAGCGAGTTCAGTAACCTAACGGTCAGACTGTGTCTCAGGTCTGTTCAGGGCTGCTGTTCCCAGCGGTGCTTCAACTGGAGTTCATGAGGCTCTGGAGCTTCGTGACGGAGACAAGAGCCGCTACCTGGGCAAAGGTGGGTGGAGTTGTGTGTTTCTGGGTGGGGACTGCATTAATGGTGCCTTTAGCATGGCTGCTAACACCTGTGTTTCCCTGCAGGTACCATTAAGGCTGTGGAGCATGTCAACAAGGAGATTGCCCCTAAGCTGATTGAGAAGGTATCTGTTAATGGTTTGCTTCCTGATGTTAGCTTGATGCTAATACTAATTCAGTTTAACTACTGCAGGGATTAGTACAGGCTAATAGTACTTTGTCCCATCTTTGCAGAAATTCAGCGTTGTCGAGCAGGAGAAGATTGACAAGTTCATGCTGGAGTTGGATGGCACTGAAAACAAATGTAAGGACTTTAAAAAATCGCCTTCATAAAAGCAGTTTCATTTGAGACTCGTTTTTTCTTTTACGGGAAAAACCTGGAAGGGTGTCGATGTAAAATGGCAAATTCTTTTAAAACTAACCCAAACAATAATTAGGTATTAGAACTGAGTAAACACAATATTTAACAGGAAATGAATTACTGAAGTGAAGGGTAAGAAAATGAAAACAAAACTGGAATCACTGCATTCTTTGGCATTTTATGAGTGTGCCATTTAACAGATTTATTAATTATTTGCAGGGGGTGGAGGGTTGTTTCCTCAAAACTTGTAAAGGACAGTCAGTTGACCTGCTTTGTTTGAACGATGGTTTCTTAACACTCTTCAGTGATGCACGATTCATATCCTGAATGTAGAATACTGAATATATTCAAACATTTTTATTTATCCTCTACTTTTAGGGAAAACTCACATGAATGCAAAACAACTTGTACAATAATGACTCTGCCCTCTTGACCTGGTAGTTTGGCTCTGGCACCCTGGACTGCTGTGCAACTGTATGCAGACTGTTTTGAAGCAAGATTGCATGTCTGATTCTGTTTGCAGCCAAGTTTGGTGCCAATGCCATCCTGGGTGTGTCGCTGGCCGTCTGTAAAGCTGGAGCAGCAGAGAAAGGAGTTCCCCTCTACCGCCACATTGCTGACCTTGCTGGACACAAAGATGTCATCCTTCCTGTCCCTGTGAGTGGGAGGGGCTTGTGCTTAAATGAAAGGCAAAACTGGCTTTAAAGACCCAAACTGTTGACTCAAGCAGATTTTATTTAAATTTTTTAAAATTGTTTTATTTATATAGTTGGATATTAACATGCAAGTCTATGGGGGATTTCTAGTGAGCCTTTAGTGGACATTGGAGGAAGTGCAATTTTTATTTTTTTCTCAATTCAGTGGTTTCATTTAAGCTCCAGAGGTCTTTGGCAAATCATGTTTGGGTAATTTGCACACGTGGATACTTTACTTTTAATTAATCTTTTTCTACAGGCCTTTAATGTGATTAATGGTGGTAGCCATGCTGGAAACAAACTGGCCATGCAGGAGTTCATGATCCTGCCAGTTGGAGCCTCCAACTTTCACGAGGCCATGAGGATTGGAGCTGAGGTTCGCTTAAACTCTACCCTCTTGCAATGTTTCTGCTATAAACGGTGAAATTCATGTCTAACTACTTAAATACTTTGTGTTTTCAGGTCTACCACAACCTGAAGAATGTCATCAAGGCTAAATATGGAAAGGATGCCACCAATGTGGGAGATGAGGGAGGCTTCGCTCCAAACATCCTGGAGAATAACGAGGGTGAGATCTGCACGTGTCCACACAATGAAACTCATAATGCGATGTCTTATCTTGGTACTGGTGTGACTCTTAAGGCGATAGAATTTTAAGCAGACTTGTGTATACTACTGCTTCTGTTACTTTACTCCCATAAAACTAATAATAAGAATTTGACACGACTCAAGATTTAAGTTATGGCTTCTAGCAATGTGACTTTTTTGTGCTCACAGCCCTGGAGCTGTTGAAGACTGCAATCGAGAAGGCCGGTTACCCCGACAAGATCATCATTGGCATGGATGTGGCAGCCTCAGAGTTCTTCCGCAGTGGAAAGTATGACCTGGACTTCAAGTCCCCCGACGACCCCTCCAGACACATCACCGGTGAAAAGCTGGGTGACCTCTACCGCAGCTTTATCAAGGGCTACCCCGGTAAGATTGACTAGAGCTGCTGCTGTGATCACTGAATGACTTCAGAACATAAATATGTCCTCAATGATGGCCTGTTCAGATCCTGAATGTAGACCATATGTTTACCCCTGACCTTTGAGAAACGCCAATGAATTTGGACAATTACGCCAATGTTACATTTGATGTGTCAATTCGATCTTGAGATTTGACTTCCATTTATGGTCTTAAAATGTCTTTCAAAATATGAAAAGCTAGGAAAAGAAACGGGAAGTCTGTTGCTACGCTTTGCTCGGAGTCTGTGCTTTAACTGAATGTCTTTGGAATGATAAGGGAATATTTTAGTCTAAGCATTTTAATTTCAAACAAGGCTGCCAAGTATGAAACTGAAAATTGCTTTTGTGAATACTTCTGACTCAAAGTATGTTCTAGTAGGTGTGTCTCACTTGAGCTACTGAGGGGGAGAAGCAGAGGCCTTTAGCATTCAGGAAGTGGTCAAGCTGCCTTTGTTCATTACAGGGGAATATTTATTTATTTTTTTTTAACTCTAGAGGTGTTCTAAATTGCCTTTTTTTTTATTAAAGAATGTAAGACAACATTGATACTGATAAAATGAACTTGGAGAACCCCCAAAGATTTATTCAGTGTGCACATTTCCAACTGAATGTCTAACTGTTAAGTGCAACAGCATCATCCACTGTGGAGGTGACTGTGGCATTTCTGCTGTGGAAACTTTCTCTTCAGTGTCTGTCTCTGTCTCCAGTCCAGTCCATTGAGGACCCATTTGACCAGGATGACTGGGAGCAGTGGGCCAAATTCACTTCTTCTGTAGACATCCAGGTGAGGTGCACAGACAGGTATGCAATCATGTGACACAACTTGACTGTCATGGGATTTTTTTTGTTTTGTTTTTTTCCTTCCTGGAAGATGTTTATCAGCTTTCTGGAATCGGGAACCAAACAAACTGGTTCTTTCTGGAGTTCCTCCAGGAAAACCTTCAGTGACGTCAATGTAGCATCATTATAATAACTCATCTGTTTGTCTGCTCTAATCAGATCGTAGGCGATGACCTGACTGTCACCAACCCAAAGAGGATCCAGCAGGCAGTGGACAAGAAGGCCTGCAACTGTCTGCTGCTTAAAGTCAACCAGATTGGCTCCGTCACAGAGTCCATCCAGGCGTAAGGCACCAATCTGAGTTGTTAGTTCACATTAACATTTTGGCCCAAAGTTAATTAAATGTATCTGCCTGTCAGGTGTAAGCTAGCTCAGAAGAGCGGCTGGGGTGTTATGGTTAGCCATCGCTCCGGAGAGACTGAAGACACCTTCATCTCTGACCTGGTGGTTGGACTTTGCACTGGACAGGTATATAAACTTCATCAGACGGTCTCAGTGAGATTAAATCTTCGACAAAGAATATTGAATGTCTGCAAGTTGGTTTTTCTTTAAAAAAAAAAGTCAGATAATGAACTCTTCCCCATAAAGACATTTGAAAACCTCCCCTGTACAGTTTCCATACAGGTAAACTCCGAGGGAAGGAATAAGTAACCAGACTGGTCAATCATGACTGGTCAATAACTGGACTACAACTGAAAGCATGAAAGAAGGGGGGGGAGGGAGTCGGTCTACCAACCTGGGAATCTTAACTGCTGTGTGTGGGCAATGTGATGCAAAATGCATTGATAATCAAGGACCAACATGAAGACTGTAGCTTTTCATTTGGGTTTCTATTAAAGGTCTGGCTCAAAAATGTAAAGTACATTAGTACTTATAAGACCCAAAGTTTTTTGAGTTCTCTTTTAAAATTGCTGGTCAGTCGCAGGCAGAAGAATAAATCTACCTGCCATTTCCTGTATTTAAAGCTTTAAAACTAATGCTAGACTCGTATCAGCTCAAGTATGACATGTGACTTGTATGTTTTTTATTTTTTTTAATAAGTAGGTTACTTAAAAAAGCAGTGCAACCACTATTGAACATTCTGGGCCCCATTTCTGAATAAAACTGCTCTGAATAAATCGGAGATGAGACTACCAGAGGGGATCTGGGTAGGATAATGGGTCACTACAGGAAACGGAAACCACAACTTCAGTGGTAACCTCATTCTACCATTTCTTTCAGATTAAGACTGGTGCCCCCTGCAGGTCAGAGCGTCTGGCCAAATACAACCAGCTGATGAGGTAAGAACTTTATGCTTTTACTTTGTCATTCTCAGGCTTTCAGATTTTCAAGGGAAGAAAAAAAAAAAAAAAAGCACAGCTAACCTGACCTCTGACTTGCAGGATTGAGGAGGAGCTTGGAGACAAGGCCAAGTTCGCTGGCAAAGACTTCCGCCACCCAAAGATCAACTAAAGCACCATGCTGCCTTCCTGTCGCTGTGGCAACTGACGGACACCTGATGACCCCTGAAGTCTCTTACCCCTTCCGCTGGGATGAGGGGCTAGAGGTCGTGGTGGGGTTTACTGCCTTTAGATGTAATTCCATTAATGATCTTTTCTATACAAAAGAAAAACATTAAAGAGTGAAAAGGAAAATTTCCTGAGTGCAATTTATTAAAGTCGCTGATAGCCTTTCACATTCAAACTCATTAAAGAGCTGAGCTCCTCAGTGCATCATGGATGTACAGATGGTCACAGTGATGGGAACAGAAAACAAACGGGTTCAGAACTGTCTTCTGCTTCTGCTTAAAATGAACAACACTGATTCCAAAGTTTAACTTGAGCTTCTCAACAGCACCTCAAAATCCTCAGGTGTACTTTAAATGGGTTTCTGTAACTCCTACAAATCAAATGGTGGTTGTCAAGCTAAACGCCATGGGACAGTCTATACAGAAATACATTTTTGGTTGGACAAAGATCTGGGTTCATATCTCCTGGTTGGCTGGGCTCTTTGGTGTTTTCTCCCTCAGTCCATTGACATGTCTAGTTGGTTAATTGTTGGGTGGCTAAAAATGCTGATACACATCTGAAATGCATCGGTAAAAAGTGCAGTCAATAGACTTTCACTAAAGCTAATTCTAGATGGTAACCAGGCCCAGTGAGCTGTTCTCATACTGAGCAACATGGACCAGACAACCTCTGGGCTTGACCAGGCGGTGGTTCAGCATCTGTGCGATGAGGTCTGGCATAAATGGATCCTAAAGGCTGAGGAACTGCACTCTGTTTGGGAATCAACATCTGTGCATCTATTTCATGTCAAGGAGGTTGTTTTTCTGTCTCTAGGAGCATGTTAACAATTTAAAATATGGCTTGCATCCACAAAGGTCTTCAAAGACCACTTAATGACGTCAAAAACTGACAAAAATGCCTTAACTTGACAACTATGATTCTTACAAATGTGGTATTAACATAGAAAGTACTTTGAGTATTTAAAATGTTATTTGACCTCTGACCTGTCCTGCAAGGTTTGATTGACCTGAAGGGTCAAGGTGATAATGCTATAGAGCCATTTAAAATGGTTTCTTTCTGACAACACAGGGACTGATGTATGGGGAGTCTAAATAAGTTTGCATTCAAATATGTCACACCTGACCTCTTAGGTCTCACATCTACCTCTCAAGTTGAGCCTAAAATATGAGAGAATAAGCTCCCTAGTTAGAAATAGTGTATTATATTATATCATCTGGTTATCAATGTCCAGTTACTTAGAAATAATACTCCTACATAATGTTTGTGTAATCAAGTAAAGTTCCATCATGTTATGCTTATGATTTTTACGGCACTGCAAACTAAAAGTAGATTTAAAAGGGTGTTTCTCAGTCTTATCTATAAGATGAAGACAAACATTTTAAACCCTCGCGTGTCTGTCAAAATAGTTACAAATACAAATAATCAACTGCATAATCTTCAGTGAATATCTCAGTTTGTATAATCTCTCCATCTCTACAGAGAAGCTTTGAGTGTTAGATAAGGAGCTTGTTTTCATGTCATTAGGCTGCACATTCAGTGCAGTTAAACTTTGAAAGTACATACGGGTTATGAACAATGCATCTGAAGGAGAAGTGCATGTGCAGAGCTGCAGGCTCTCTCTCAGCTTCCTGCAGCAGTCAGAAAAGATGCAAATGAGGGCAAGCCTGTGACGAGTGTAACAGGAGTAACGACTGCTTTTACTATGAAAACATGTCAGGAATGATTTGTAATCATCAGATAAACTACAGCTACACACGTCACATTGAAGAATAACACACTGATTCAAAGCAGCTTGTATATACGAGAGTGTGGATTACTGTTTGTTTATAAGCAGCTCAAGTGTGTTTTTGTGTCTGACTTCCTACTTGAGCGTTTTTACACCCTTTGAGAGAGGCAGAAGTTAAAATCCTCTTTTTCTTTGCTCTCTTCATCGTTTAAGATCTTCAGTGCACTCGGCTCAGCTCTGCCCGCAGCTACAAACAGCCTCGGCTTTAATCACGACAGTTAAAAAGAAATGAGGCCAGTTCAGTGTCACTTTTTCTTTAAGGGTAGTCTCCAGTGGTGGAAAGCAACCTGTTTCTTCTTGCTGACATTTCTTTCTTTACGGATGAGTTTTCCTTTCCTACAGCATTCGGTGCTTTCCAGGCTCTGCGGCCTTCATTAGAATACCACTCTCCATCTGCATTTCCTCTTCCTCCCCTTCTAAGCGTCATTTGGCCCACGATCAGGTCTCTTAGGTCTGCTGATAGCTTCCGGTTATTCTGCAAGGTTTTTAAACTCAGGTTTTAGCAGTAAATATCTTAAATATCAAAATAAGCTTTAAATAAAATCCTGTGGTGAGACAGAGAGGAGGCGAAACATTTATGTGTTCTGTCTTGTGAACGAAGGGCAGATTTCTCACACTCAACTGGAGTCCGCTATTCATGTCCACACACACGCGCTGGTGTGACGTCAATGCTGATTGGTGGAGGAGTTTGGGCTGAAGGCAGCCTGTTGCCTGGATATGAGCAGCAGCCGTGCCGAAGTTCGCTCTGAAAACGATCAAAACTAATTTCAAAATAATTGCTTGTTACTTTACAATCGCTGTGTAGGAACAACAAAACTGCAGCTGCGTGTGTTACAGTGCAGTGATGCACAGCACTGGTGGTGCTGAAATGCACTGAAAGTGACACAAAGGTAAATATTGTGTTATTGAATTAAGAACAAGCTGCTCTCTGACCTGTGATTGGTCTCCTTTGGAAGTACAGGTGCTGTTGCTCCTTGCTGGTCATGCTGACACACATGCACAAACACACATAATAACCCATCTTCCTCTCCAATCAGGTGATTGATGATCTGTTATCCCCCCGTGTGTGCGTGTGTGATTTATGTGTGGCTGATGACGTGTGAGGCTGAATGGGGGGCGGGATTTTGTCTGATGAGGACAAAGACAACAGGGGGTCATTAAACACACGCACACACACACACCTATCCTTCGTAGCATGTGAACCTCTGTGGCCCCGCCCCCTTCCGTAGGAAATAGTTGCAAACCACGACCCAGTCTCCACGGTGATGCTTTACGAGCTAATGGGACAACTGGGGTCAGGGGTCACAAGGAGACAGCGAGAAAGGCGAAGTTATCCTGTCTTTTGGGTACGGTTATAATACGGGCTCCTGATTGCCTGAGGAAGTGAGGATCAGGATTATTCCAGGAATTAACTCAACATCTGGAACTTCATTTGGGACTCCAGGATTATCTTCAAGTTCCCCTGGAAGCTTTTAAATATCTCACTTCAAAGACCAATCACACGCAAGCCATTCCAGGAATCCCGGAAGCTCTTCGAAGACTGATCGAGTCATTCATTCTACCTGGAAGAAGCCTGGAAGTCAAATCAATTACTTAAACCTTCCCTTAAGGACCCTGGGGACCATGGTCAAGGTCTATTTGATTCTCCCCATGCTCTATTCTATATTCTCAACCGTTGGAGAGAAGTTGCTGACTTCTGCAACATATTTTGGTCTGCATGAACATCTTTACTGACTTTTAGTTCTTAAGAAAGTCTAGAACTTTTGAGGGTTTGTAAAACCTCCTCATGGCCTCCTAGAACTTCTTCAAGTACAATCACATCCTTTGGCATTCTCTTAAGAACATCTAAAACTTTAGTAACTTTCTGAACTTTTTCCTGGAAACCTTGAACCAGTGAAACATTTCATTTCACTCAATCAGTTCTGTCAAGTATATCTGGAACTAGCCTACAAAGAATACTTAAACCTCCTGCAGGGATCCAGGATAATTTTTCTCAGTCTCTTGAGAGCTCTTCAAATTCTCCTGGAAATTCTTCAGAGTAAAGAAAGAAATTTGTCAGCACAACTCTTTGGGCTTAAAGTGTAAGAAATAAATGTGTTTTGAAAAATAAAGTTCTGGTAGCTCAATGTCCAGACTGTCCTTTAATTATAAAATTATAATTATTAAAGTAATTTCTTAATTCACAAACATTTTTTGTGAATTCCAATATTTATATTCCAAAGCCATCCAGTGGGCCAGAATAGAGCCGGCCGATTCTGGTCCCCAGGTCTTATGTTTGACTCCCCTGGACGAGAAACTTTTTGTTGACATCTAGAATCTTCAAGAGCCCTGAAACATTTCAAAGACGATACTTCTTTACTATATTTTTAGTACTTCAGTGACTAAATCAGACAACCTATTTCCAATTAGCCCTACTGCAATGGCTTCTTTAACAACATCTGTTTGCAGAACCTCTGTAAGTGCTCCTGGAACTTCCCCAATGACAATAATAGACACGTGAGACTACAGAAGAAGCAAGTCCCTCAAAAACTCATAAGAACCCCCTCAGACATGATGAAGGACTGCTGAGCCTCCTCATGGACCATTCTGTCTTCTGTCATGACTTTGAGAACACCTTCAAATACCACTTGAATCTATTTGCTGACTCCTGGAAACTTCTTAAGAAACCTGAAACATCCAAGGACTACATGAACCTATTCCTTTCCATTTAGTGCTTTCTTAATTACTCCTGGAAACATTCACCTTCCTCATGAACATCTAGATGTTTGAGGGTAGTTTTGAGGCCTCCAGGCCTCCTGGAAAGCTTTCAAGGACAAGAGATTTATAGCCCTGTCACAGGTCACTAGATGACATCTGGAAGCCCACAACCATTTCAGTCATTGAATGTTATAAAGACACCTTGAACTTCTTCCGGGACTTCATGATTAAACTTTCATTTGCTGGTTGAATATTTTTATCTGATTTGTTTTTTCTTTGGTTGGTTGGTTTGCTTTTTTTTCAGTACCTTTTTTCGTACAACATGCATCCATTCAGTCCACATTCATATGTGTGTGTGTCTTAGTGAGTGTGTGAACCCGTTGTCTGGGGTGACAGCAGTAAGAATGTGTGACATCATAGCGCCGAGTCGTATAAAAGTGTCAGTCCGCCGCCTGCACACAGATACTGACCGGTCCTGAGATGAGACAGGACAGACACCAGCAATAGTTAAAAAAAAAAGAAAAACAAAAAACTCTTACGACTTCTTCTGAGACCGATAATCAATTACCGTGATTGGAGGAAAACAATTCGATTGATCGGACGACCAGCAGAATCTTACATCTGACTTTTGATTTTTGTTGGAATATTTTTGAGAAACTGTCTGTCAGTAAGTTCTGCTTCTTTATTATCCTGTTCATCAAATTTACTAATACATGTATATCAATCAGTAAATTTGAACTCATGCCATTTAAAAAAATAACAATTTTATCAAATTAAAGAACATCAAAATTTAAATTTACTAACTAAACAGGAATACAATTTAATAAAATTTAATCCAGTTTAATAAAACACATAACCCAGTGAAGATTTATTCATATCTAATAATAAAATAATAAAAATCCAAATTTATTCTAAGTCTAAATAGTCTAACTAGCCTTCTTTTACTTAAAAATGTGAAAACTCGAGTTGTATTGAATTTAATGATAAAAATCTAAACAGCTTCAGATTAGTAGACTATAATCTACATCTATAATCTAAGACTATAATAATCAATTTTTATTTAGAATAATTGTAATCAAAACATTTTCTTTTTAAAAAGTATAACGTTTTTAACCATAGTCTAGTTCATAACATAAAATGCAGCCAGTTCAATTTAATTTAATTTAACCAGGAAAGTCACCAGAACAAACGTGCGATGAGGGGGAGATGTGGGGGAAGGGTTAAAAAGCTTCAGGACCACAATGTAAAAATGCATAATTGTGCAAACATGAATAAAACCACAAATCTGAAAAGGACAAAATAAAAGATGATCTGTTAAAATGCACAAATAAATTCAGATTTTGTGTTAAAATATATTTTTGATTCAATTTTTTTTGTTTCTTTTTTAAGACCACAACAAAATTCGACCCCATCAGTTTTTATCTCGTGACCAGGTAATTTCACCACAATATTCCCTTTTATTAAGTCACAACAATCCTCTGACCAATAGGAGGAGCTGTAGGCTTGAACACCCTTCAGTCAGTGCTCGACTAAACTATTTCATGTTCTTCTTAAATAGGTTAAAAATAGTCATGTGTGTGCTTTTTTTAACTAAATCTTTTTTGTCCTAACAAAGATGGCTGCTGCTTCATTTCCTTTCATTTCCCTCATCTTCCTCATCTTCCTCGCTGTTGCTGTGGAGTTGAAACCGTCACCTCAACGAGACAACAAACAGGTCAGTGGAGAACTTCCTTTTCATCATTACCTTCGTTCTCTTTTTACACCCTTTATCTTAATCCTAATCTTGGTCCTCATCATCTTCATCCATCGTCATCTGATTCATCTTCATCTGTAGATGCTCTTTTTATGAATTATTTTAGCCTTATGAGAGAGACACACTGAAACAGATTTTACTGATGAGGTGAGAAATTCAGAGTGTTCAAAGTTTTGTTTTTTAATTGGCTGTTGCATGGTCAGAGTTGATCTGAGATTAACAGCTCGGTGACCTGGAGTCAAACAACCATAGAGAATGGTGTCATCAGCATAAGTGAGTGACCACTATGACTTTGGCGCTTTAGAAATTTATAAAAAACACTTTGCGAGGAAGATGGGAGTGATTTTTGACACTAATCTAACGTTCGATAAACAGATGAATGCTGTAATCAAGACCAGTTTCTTTCATCTCCGGCTGCTTGCAAAAGTGAAGCCATTCCTCTGTTTCAGAGACTTTGAGAGAGCTATCCATGCCTTCATTTCATCGCGCCTCGACATTTGTAATAGTCTTTGCTCTGGTGTCAGTCTGTCATCAGTTAGCTGACTGCAGCTGGTCCAAAACGCTGCAGCACGGTTACTAACTGGCACACACAAGCGAGACCACATATCT
>VVHJ01034832.1:5568-19161 GCA_015107715.1 Tylochromis polylepis
CCTGACAGTGACAGTCAGTCTCTCATTTTTCTTTTTTCTTTTTTTCATTCACTCGGTTGTATAAAAAATATTTCGTCCTTTTTATTTTTGATTTCTTTCTTTTATTAATGAGTTGATATAGGAAACAGACACCAAGCGGTGCCTAAAAACTTAACTATTTTCAAACTGGTCTGAGCAGCGGCACAGATGTGACGATGGGATGGGAGTAGTAGACGCCGGGGTGCGGGAAAGTGAGGAGCGGTTGGCTCACGGGCACGTTGGCAGTGGCGCCTCCGCTCTCCGAGGCCGAGTTCTCGTGGTAGAGGATGGGCACTCGGACTATCCTCTGCGCCGCAGCGTGGCTCAGGTTGGCGGCCTCTAGCTCCGCGGCCAGCTGTCTTTTCCACTTGTTCCTCCTGTTCTGAAACCAGATCTTCACTTGAGTCTCCGTCAGGTGGAGGGAAGCGGCCAGGCCGGCCCGCTCCGAGCTGCTCAGGTATCGCTTCATGTCGAAGGTGGACTCCAGCTGGAACACCTGGCTCCGTGAGAACACCGTGCGCGTCTTCTTTTTGCGGCACGGCTTCTTGTCATCGTCCCTTTTCTTCCACTCCTCCAGCTCATCTTTTTTGGCCTCTTCCGTGTCGCTTTCTTCCAGGATTATCTCGTCACTGCTTTTGTTGTTGTTGTGCTCGTCGTCCTCGTCGTCATCTTTGGTGTCTGGCTCGGATTTGAGCGCCAGGTCCGGCGAGTCTCTGTCCGTGCCCGAAGTTGGAGAGGAGTCTCTGGCTCCTGGTTTCTCGGTGACTGAAATGGGGATACATGCAGGGAGACGTAGTCATAAATATTGGAGTCTATCGGGCATTTATTACAGCCTGTTGATATTGGACAGTCAGTGGGTTTGGGGAAAAGTAAAATGGTTGCTAATAAATAGTGGCAGAAGAAAATGCGTTGCGTCATGACATAAACCATTTCAGAGGTAGACATAACTGTAAACACCATGTTCAAAAACGATGAAGATGTCATTTTTACCCCACTAAACAGTAATTTTAATAGACCTAAGATATAAACTCTTCAAACTCTGTACGCCTGTTTTATTCATTATTTTTATTAGCCTATTCTACAGCCTAAATAACTAAATGAGCATGAAATAATATCACTTTCTTTGTATTAGGATATCATAATGCCATCCACATCAGTCTTTTTTTAATCCCAGGTGAATAAATCACAGGAAAAAGGCAGACAAAAAGGCTCCCAGTAGACAAGCCTCAGAGTTAAGATGTGCGCCAATAGACAAATCAAAAGCACGCTGCGCATCGTCACCCTCCTCCAATGATTTCATGATGTCTACTTCATTTTATGTGTGTTTCTTTATTGATCTATTATCCCACGTCGTGGCATAACAAAACAGGCCTTCAGAGGACAAGGTGTTAAATCATACACTCTGATGTGACACACTGGTGTGCGTGCATGATGCCTATAGCGAAACCGCACAAATCTTCCCTTTCAATTTAGAAAATTACTTTACACTACTTACTGATTAGCAGGAACTCTTACAAAAACAGTGGATTCGTTGGATAATTGTGCAACAGTTGTTTGCTTACCTTCCGTTCTGTGTAGATGGGCGGCTGAGTTGAGGGTGTAAGGGTACCACCACGCTGAGGTGCGCTCCAAGTAGTGAGCAGGTAGACTGAATCTCTGTGCGGGCAGGTCGAAGCGTGGAAAGTTGAAGTCACCAACCTGGGAAAGGGAAAATCCTCCCTCTAAGGCTGCCTTGGTGGCCGCCAGTACGGGCTTGGGCTTGGACGGTTTGCTATCACAGTTCAGCAGGTTCTTAATGAAGAAAGGAGAGTCCTTGGCCGAAGCGCACGTCTCTTGCGTTGTCTCTGGCATCGCTGTTGTTGTGGTCTGAGCGCGAGGGGACCACGGAAGCAGGAATTTTAAAAAAAAAAGGGGGGGGGGAGGCAATATTGACTTACAGGCTGTCGTTATCCTGGCTACAAGGAGTTCCTGTTTTATTCTCTGAAACTTGATTTCACTGTCGAAAAGCTCACCAAAAAGAAACACGCGTCCGTCTAGGCTAGAGAATAATGAAATAAACTGTTCGAGAGGCAAAAAGAGCACACGCGCTTACAAACATGGAGATGCCTCATCCCGGGCTCTTCCGTTAAAACGCAAAAACTGGGTCCACCGTGTCAGTCAGTCTGGTGTCTGATGCTAATGATGAAATAAAAATGTCATCCAAGTTAAATGCGGAAAGTATAGGCGATTGGGCATGTACAATGGCAAATGGGATTAAGGGAGAGACGGTGACTAGAGAGAGAGAGGGGAGAGAGGGGAGAGAGAGAGAGTCCTCCCCTCTCTGTGCTCTCTAGCTGCAGGCTGTGTGCGCTCGCTTGTTATTGGTCTCATATAGTCCAATTAGCAGCAAATGAACACGGGGCTGTTACCGCCAAAAAGGGAGGTTTGGACCATCAGAACAAGCGCCCCATCATACAGCTGACATTACAACGAGACTCAGATTTACTGCGCGAGGTTACTCTGAATCCAGTCTTTTTTTCTTTTTTTTAAATTATATATTTCAGATCACGTCCCGCATGTTTTTGGAAATTGTTTAAGTAATATATCCCAAGGAAACACCGTTTTACATATGACTTTTTAAATGATCATCTTTAAAATTCGAAACCTATTCTAAAGAATAACTTGGTGACCTGCTGGCTAAAGCACATTCAAACTTGGCGTCAAATATCTGAGGCCTAAATGTGATGTTTTTACTTGGAGTCCGTTGAGAAGAGAAGCGAATCGTGTTAAACGAACGTAATAAATAAATAAATAAAATCCAGTCATGATAAAGTATCAGGTCAAGATAATATAAGGCCTTCTACTTCCACTCGTAAAATACCCTTAATAAAAACAAAAAATAATGCAAAACCTCAGCGACGTTTTTCAGTTTATAACTCTCCTGCCCGTTTAATCTTTAACATTTCCATATTTACTTGACAAAAAGCACTTGCATTTGCCTATCACTAAGGGGCTATGGCCTCCATGCCAGCACTGCAACTGCTAAATAGCGCACGATTTTAGTTCCTCAATTTTTGTTTGGCTCTCTGCGACACGATATGAAAAAGGCGTGAGATCAGGCTGCAGCTGCTCAACGTGTCACCAATGGGCGATTAGATTCATATTTCTAATTCATTGATTTTCAGCGAGGGCCACTTCCACAATGTCTGCGGGTCGCACGGTCATTTTTTCCTCCCTAATCGATTTGGTTAATTCATCCCTCAGATTGCACTCTTTGTAAATGTGCTATGTATATTCACTCATTGATATTAATTGACTTGTTTAAAAAAGAAAAAAAAAGTCCATTGGTTGGAAGCTGCTGTAGAAGAAGAAGAACGGGGAGACAGCGTCCTCTGTGGGCCAAAAGGAGAAAATACATGTGTGTGGCATATTGGGAAAATATGTGTGTTTAAGTTAAGCACGGTATGGTGGCAACAGTGTTATCATAATGTGATGTTAAGGAAACTGGGAGACAAATATTGCAGTATACAAGGGAACAACTATAATTTGGGTTAGAGTTGAAGATTTTAGTTATGCTTATGTGCAGCTCTGTACTACTTAAGGTAAAATTCTCCCTAAGAGGCCAAAAAAGTATGTTTGAATTCAGCACAAACACGGATTATTCACCCTATAACACAGTTTCATTACATGTGACCTGACTGATGCACTAATTTTTGCTATCAATCATCATCATCATCACCTGTTTCCTGAAGACATTCATTAGCCATATAATATGCAGAGATAAGGAGGGATATGAAGGTTATAGTCGGCATTATGGTTCATTTTCTACATCAGCATCAGAGTTCCTATGCACTGGCATGTCTGTGCAATTACCACGTGTAATTCATTTAGTGAGCTCTGCAAGTAGAGATATCCTGGTAGAGGGATGTAATTACAACATTTCCTTACATAGACAGCATTGCATGTGTTTAACACTCTAAAGGCTGAGCTGGAAAACTTCCACTGTAAAATCGCAAACCCCATCATTCTAACCTTATATATCTTTCAAATATCACCTGTTTTACATATAGACCTTATAATAGTTTCATTTTTTTTTATCACTTTGCTACAATAATAACACTAAAATCAGTGAGTACCAGTTATGTTTGTCAAGATGATTGATTTTTTTTTTGTAGGATTTGTGTTATACACAACACTTTACAACACTACTGAACACAGAGACTACAAGTGATGATTCTGTAAGCCAGCACTGAGTTGGCCATGTTAAAAAGCATTTCATGACAATAGCCTCCGATCCTGAACTAAGTTTCAATAAGTCTAAATTGGTTCACATCAAAGGGATTACTTTGTGTAGCTACTAAATATTGAATATTGAATAGCTCTGTAATTGGTGTTCACCACACACATTTGTGGACCATATGATGGCTAGCTTATAAAACAAGGCATTTTTGTACAAATGGTTCAATTTTGGTGTATTTTCTTCATTAATTAAATGTTAAGTTCACAGACATTTTTTTTTCTTTCTGCTATTTTCTACCAGTCTATTTACTGGCATACATATACGTATAGCTTAGTGTTGAATATAATTTTTTAAAAAATCAAAGAGTTAAAAAATGTAAACAAGTCATCTTCTTTTCAAGTTCTTAGTATAACATAGGGTTTAGTTTAACTGATACGACATCTTTAATGTACCTATGAAATTGTAACTGGACTGGTACTTTATATAGCACCTTTCTACTCTATTTGAGCACACAAAGCACTTTCTTACTACAAGTCTCATTCACACACACAGTCAAGCAAATGGAGGGTGTAAAAGTATCTAATTCCTAATAAGCATCTATGTGATAACCTGTGTAATTTGAAAACTGTTCTGTATGTAAATATCACAACTCCAGTCTGTATTAATATTCTAACCCCTGGATAACATTGACTCTTGTACCTATTTATTGTGATCTGCCTCAACAGAAATGACTGACAAGTAATATTTACCCCACAAACACAGCCATGCTTAAGTGGGAAGAAGAAGGAATGCAACTAATGCTTACATTGAAAACAGACTGTACAAACTCAGATCGCGTAGTCTGGTTTAAAAAAAGTACAGTTCATATTATGCATTGATTAGAAACATGCAGTAGACATTGCCCAGAAGCCATATAGGCCTTCTGAATGCTCCATAAGTCTATTTTTGTTGCTCCTCGGGTAGGTTACTATGACTTTTATATTATTTATTTCAAAGCGCCCAGATATTGATTATTTCACAAGGAAAAATGACAAATGGCAGGAGGGAATGACACGGTCAGCAGGTTCTATTAGAGAAATGATAGTGTTGCTCGTGGTTTGTTAAAAGGTCCAGTTTAGATACTTTATAGGTTTACATCCATCATCATCTAATGACCTATTTGATGAAAAACACGCGCTCTGGTGACAACAGCCTTGTGCAGCCAACTTTGCTTTGTAATTGCGCCCATATTAAATATAGATTTTTGTTTTGATATCTTGTGAGAATTCCTTTCTGTGGGTAAAAACTGTGATAAAAGACATGGCTGCAAAGGTGAAAGCTCAGAAAGAAAACTAGAAAGAGAATGGGGGGAAAATAGGTGGGTAAGAGGTGTTGACAGTAGAATTGTGGGTTTGGTTTTTGGAGATGTGAGCAGCAGTGGAGGGAGTTTTCAGATCCTTTAAATGAGTAAAAATAGTAGTACTGCTATATAAAAACACCCTCTTACCAGTAAAAGCTTGACACTATAAATGCCACTTTAGTAAAAGTACAAAAATGGAAACTGTACTTAAAATATCAAAAGTATAATCATAATGTAAAACAATGCTCCTGTTTTTATTATTATTGTCAATTCTAATTTCTACATAGTATTTTTGCCATTTTCACACAAAAAAATACTATTATCACTTTGAAATTATTCCATTACGAGTAAACACAGAAAATGATATGTTATAATACCAAAATGTAATTAAAGCATAAAAAAAGCTTTGAAGGTGTTTATATTTAAAAATCAAATTCTTTGTAAATGTAGTATGGTCAAAAGTAAAACTAAAATGGACTGGTTCCTATATAGCGCCTTTCTACTCTATTTGAGCACTCAAAGCGCTTTAGACATCATGCTTCATTTATCCATTCACACCCATTCATACAAGCACTTTTTCTACACTTAAGTGCTTTCTTTTTTAACATTCATACTCCAGTGAACGCATCCAAAAGCAAGTTGGGGTTCAGTATCTTGCCCAATAATACTTTGGACAAGATACAGGCAGACTGGAAACTGGAGCAGTCAAGGGTTGAACCACCAACCTTCCAATTTGTCAATGTCCTGCTCTAGACCCTGAGCTACAGCTACCTCAGATACAGACTAGAATAATTTCATTTACAGTCATGTGAAAAAAGAAAGGTTTAACAGGACTTTATGCAGTCTTGTGAAACATTGTACACCTTTACTGCTTCCATAGGAATTAAGTGGATAAGTAGCAGCCAGGTACTGCTAATCAAACACTTGATTGGCTGATCATCAGCAAGTGTGGGCACCTCAATAAAGGTAGAACTTTTGACAGTGTCTTGGTCTGGAGTGTTCAGGTGTATGTTAAAACAATGCTGAGGAGAAAAGACATCACCAATGATCTCAGAGAAGCAATCACTGCTGCCCACCAGTCTGGGAAAGGTTAAAAGGGTATTTCCAAACAATGTGAAGTCCATTGTTCTTCAGTGGGAAAATGTATTCACAAGTGGAAAACATTCAAAGCAGTTGCCATTCTTCTCAGGAGTGCATATCCCAGCAAATTCACCCCAAGGTCAAACCATGCAATGCTCAGAGAAATTACAAGAAACCCAAGAGCTACATCTCAGACTCTAAAGGCCTCAGTTAGCATGTTAAATCTTAAAGTTCGTGACAGTACACTTAAATTGTCAGTATGCCTTGGGAACCCTTCTTTGGAAGAGACTGATAAAGTCATACAGAAAACAGTTATTTTAATTTAATTCAAGTTATTGTTGCTAAAGGGGGTTCTGCAAGCTGAAAAATCATGGGGTGTTCTCAGTTTTTTAAAGAACTGCACAGAGTCCTGTGAAAACTATACATGGACTCTATGTATAGGTACCTCAGAAGTACTCCAAAAGGGAGCCTTGTTACTTTCCACCGCAGGTTCTGAGATTATGAGATTGTGTACTTATTAAGGACACAGTGCAATTAAAACGATAACCGCCTTTTTGAATATTAAAATAATAACTCATATAATAATATTTTGCTGTACTTTGGACTGTAACTGAAGCCCAACAGTACAAATGACTTGCTTAGGTAAATGCAGACGCCAGCTGACGAAACATCATACTAAAACAGAGTTTATACAGAAGCCTGAAGGACAACGAGATCTTAGAGTCAAACTGCATTCACAGAGTCGACACCATTGATCACTGAAACCTGCCCAACCTGTGTCCTTCTTGCACTTTTAGCTGTCCACTCCACTTGGAACGAGCCATTAAACCAATGAAGGCCACACTGAGATTGCTTAGATTTAAGTATTGCATTTAACTTGTAAAGGAATTGGTGGCCGTCCACTGACCCGGCAAGCTTTAATTGGGATTGTGCAGGTATTGATTGCAAGTGGCCAGGCGAATCTTGAATTACAGCCTGATTAGCTTTTACTTGGCTCCTTGCACCAGCTAGACGAAGGAGCTCAGTGTCATTCAGCCGGCACTTGGCTGGGCAGAATTTTGTTACTTCTTGTGTAAACAGAAAACAACACGTATGAAGATGACAGCTCTTCTGGCAAATGTTTTTTTGTCACACAAGGCTATAATATTCAATATATGTGTGTCTACTCTCTTTTAGAAATAATCAAAAGCATGTTGCTTAGCACCTTATGAACAGATGTGGGCATACAGAAGATATATTCTCCTTTTTATCCTTGCTGCTATCATTTTATCTACATTTTATCACCCTTTCCCTTTCTTTATTGTTTCTCAGCAGAGATGATGACCTCTGTAAGGTTTGGATGGAAACAGTCATAGCAGTGATGTAGTCCTTTTTCTCCATTATGAGCAGCTTCATCTGAGCCCTCCAGGCACACAGGCTCAATGTCCATCCTCTGTACCTCCAAAAACTCTGCCCTGGATTGTAAGCTTTTACCTAGGCAGCCTGTATGTGTCATTACAACTCGGTAATCTGGAGAGGGTAGCAAAAAAGTTCTCATCAGTGTCAGCCTGAGATATAGATATGGGCCGGGTAACAAATGGCCAAATGCACAGGCAGCAGAGCAGACCATCAATAAAGCAATTTCTTGTGTCATAACAGCCACGCTTTTCCTAAAGCCAACCTTTCAAAACTTTTCCCTCTGCAAATCGCTGCAGCCCCACCATTAGAGTCCTGCCTTGTGAATTTAATGGATTCCGTACAAATAATATTCCACCATAATGGAAAAGGTTGAAGTCACTGAAGACAGATGAAGTCATAAACACGTATAATTGAGAATCAAAGACCGATAAATTTTAAACTGCTATCCATTTTCTCTTTTTAGATGATGATCTATGTCAGCGCGGCTGCAGGAGAATGGAAGAGATTATGGGGGAAAATTATAACAATAAATTTTCTAAACATACACCTTGATTATGCTTCGATTTTTTGGAAGGGTAGAGGGTGAGAGAGGGGGTTAGAAAGAAGGCTGGGATTGCTAAAAGCTTGCCGGCTAAATGGCACCATAAAATAGGTTCCCTGCTCTTTTGCCTGCAGAGCGTAGGCATGCCTGGAGGTGTGATCCCCCCCCCCCCCCTAAATGGGGGAAATGAATTGTGTAATTTATTGCAAACGTGCACACAGTGAGATTAGATCAGCATATCCCATCAAAGGAACAACAATCAATCAGCCTATAGTTAACAGCTTGAAACACATAAACCAGGGCACCTAATGGCTTTCCAATTTAACAGATTGATAGACTTATCCAGTCCTAAGGGATGAATTAAGAAAACCGGGTACTTTCACACAGGCACAGGCACTTTTGACAGAACCTTTTACCCCTCTAGTTTACTTACAATCTTTACTTCTGAGTATAGAGATAAGGTTAACCTGGAATTTAAGACAAAGTTGGTTTTCCCTCTTTTTTTCTCCCCCTTTCTGTTTGAGAAAGCACAGCAGAGCTGATTTGTTATTCAGATGAGGCGGGAGTGGAAGTGTGTCAGATGTGGAGAATGGGCTCATTTTAATGACCTGATTATCGCGGGTCATTTGGAACTGTGAAATCAAGGGAGCTATTGAAAGCCACTTAACAATATCTAAATGTGGCCCGGGCGACCCACTCAACCAAGAATGTAGTTTTTTAAAAAAAGGAACTTGTTTGTCTCATATCTTATTAATCACATAATTGATTGATTGCAAAATATGGTAAAAGATTAGTTAGACATTTTGCGAAATATGCTTCTTTACATTCTTGCTGAGAGTTCAGTAAAAAAGCATTTATACAACACTTGTGTGTCTGCAAGGGAACACAGAGAAAAAGCTAGGCTGGCTTTCTCCAAAGGTTTAAAAAAAAACACTAAAATTCATAAAACAGATTACATTGAAAATGCTCAACACTTAAAAAGAAAAAGGAAATTTGTGGGAGTGTATATAATGGAGTAAAATTATTTGTTAACTGCTCCGTGAGGCTTCAGTAATTTGCTATTTCCTGACCAGACATAGTCAAAAGACACACTGTGGAGGAGAGCCAGAGATGAATAATAACTAATGATCAAATGTACAGTGGTGTGTAAGCACATAGTGAGTGAAAAATAAACACTCAGTGCATCATATTGCAGCATAACTAAAGGCTGATTCACTGTTAATTAATCCAGGCCTAACTATAAGCTTTATCCAAAAAGAAGGTTTTAAGGCTAATCTTGAAAGTAGAGAGGGTGTCCGTCTCCCGAATCCAAACTGGGAGCTGGTTCCACGGCAGAGGGACCTGAAAGGTGAAGACTCTGCCTCCCATTCTACTTTTAAATACTCTATTGGAACCACAAGTAAACCAGCAGTCAGAGAGTGCTCTGTTGGGATCATCTGGTACTATTCGTTCTTCAAGATAAGATGGGCCCTGATTATTCAAGACGTTGAATGCTCCAGCTTCACATGTAATGAAAAAAAAAGAAAAAAGAAATTTGGGGCAGGATATGCCAAACTTTTCCAATTTATACAGGCACTGAGAGATTATGGGTAATTTTGTGCACATAGTCTGCCTGATGACTATATGTTCAGCAACTCTGTAATATTAGTAGACTGAATGAGTAGCTCAACAGATGCTAGCGCAAACCTTTACCGCAAAATCTTAACTGAACCAATTGTACTGAGTTATCCTTGTCATTTACTGAATGAGTAGCTTTCTGGAAGTCTGTCTGAATCAGTGGCTTAATTCAAAAAGCCTACCTCTACAGTAAGCATCAGATAGCAGCCTCAGAGACATATGCAAATAAGGTTAACTGTCTGCACTGTCCTCTAAAGAGCTTGGCTACACACCCAGAGAACTTGTGTAATGCACTCTCAGTGTCACCATATTATCTTGTCCCCATCCACAGAGACAGCTGATCTCTCGGTGTCACTGCATAATTGAAGAGTTGTTGGTATCAAGGATGTGATCCTGACAGGGATGAGAAAGTGTCACCTTAGACCTCGACAAGCAGAGCAGCAGAACCACCTCAAGTGAGCCCAGAAACACAGACAGGGTGCACTCACAGGCCAGAGATGGCTGACTATCTCCCCCATGACTTCGGTCAGACTGCCACAGAAGCCAGTGGCCCATAAGAAATACATGTAACTGATGTTGCGCTCCAGTGTAATGAGAGAGACCGCCGCATTACAGACTCACCAGAGCTTCTTTGTAGAATTAAGGAGGCACTTCAGAAAATAGATTGAGATTCAGCTCATGGGTTGCGAATGAGCCAAAATTGATTACTGATGGATCAATAAATTGGGTAATGAATAAAAACCCATTACTAACCAATCAAAACTAACAGCAGTTTAACTGCCTCTTTGTCTCTGCTTTTCCATTAGCTCTAGTGGAAAACCTGCAGGTCTCTGACACATAGGGGGATATATGCTCCAAAACTGAAGAGGATAACTGGGGAAATAACAAGAACAAAACAGGAGCAAGACTATTAAACTCAACAAAAATCTCACTTTTCCAGGTCAAAGAACAAAAAAACGTGTTTTTCTACTAGACACTAATGCTCATATCTTCCCTGTGGGTGCAGCTTTGCTGACCCTCTTGGCTTGTCTGTGAGTATAGCAAGGAGTATATGATCACGAACAGAGCTCAAATACAAATTCCCCCTCCCCATAACAGACAGTAATTGGTGTTTGTTTGCTCTCTCGTCTCCCTCTCTTGTGTCATGTGTTGGTAACGAGTGCTATTGCTGTCAACTGATTAGTGTGTCTCCTCTGCCTCTTACAGCAGCTTTCAGGACTGCCTAATGAGAGGAAATTTAAAAAAAGACAAGAGAGGCCTGCACATACACATATATGAATTTAAACTTATGCAGAGTAAGCATCAGATTTTACTCTTATGTACTTTCAATATATTCTTCTCATAGGTATTTATGTATTTAGTCAATAAATAAAAATCTATTTATGTGGACACCCTTGTCTTTTGCTACAGCAGGACCTCATTTAATGTTTCATTTTACATTAGAAATGCATAAATACATAAATAAATACATTGGAAGATGAAAAAACCTTCTCATTGTATTTCAAATGAACTATTAGCCAATTAAAGAGACCTCTGGACCTCTTTTAAGCCTAATTTTAAAATGTTCGAATTTTTATTTTCAAAATAAAGTCCATTTTTAAGAAGTTTTAAGTGTTTTAGTTTAAGGTGTAAGTTTTAAAGACAGTTTCAAGTAGGTATAAAATGTTTTTTGCTTTATTTAATAAAAAAAAACAGAATTTTTTGCAAGTTGATAAATAAGGGATATATATATATATGTACATCATTTAATGTAGATAATGGAATTTTGCATTTTTCCTATACCAATCTTTAATGGCCCTCTCAAAATTGCTCTCTTCATATGTCAAGCATTCAGTCCAAGCCTTGACAACTCTATCTTCCTCACGTCTTAACGCATGCCAAAGTCCTCAGGGCACCCAGGAAAATTAACCATTTAATAGCAATAAATAACAGCGTCTGACTCAAGGGGACTTCAAATCACTTTCTTTGTTAGACACACACACAATGAGTAGCCTCACATAGCTGCTTAACACCAAAAAATTCAATCAAATGTTTTATGACTGAGATAGAAGAGCATATGTAACACATTTTTTTCTCCATTTATGCACACAACAACATAAGAAATGCAGATAACACACACTATATTGCTAAATATTATGCACTCTGTTATTTGGATGGGAGGCATAAAAGCAAACTGATAACAAGAAAAAATCTGTTGATATACAAAGCTTACCTTTATGTAACTGCACACATTTATTTAAATACTTGGGCAGAAATCACACTTCAATTATACATACAAATGTTTTATTATTATTATTAAATGCATTTTTGTCATCAATGAATGCATCAGAAACATAAAATATTAAAAGACAAAGTGGGAATTATGTGAACTTTTCAGACATTTAAATAGATTTTGCTAATAACTGTTGCATAAATTCACATAAATAACAAATGAAAGCAAATTTTTCTCTTTGTATTTTTTATTTTAGTATTTCTATATTTACATAAGTAAAAGGTAATGCTTGCTTCAACATTTGTTAGCTTGAAGGAATTGTGTAACCTGTTTGCTGAATCTGTGCTATTTTAGGCTCTTGGCTGAGCACTCCCACATTGATCCCTTTTTTTTCAGTTACAAATACATATTTCTTACTTCTTTCCTTTTTCTCTCTTTGACAGTGTATACAGTCATTACGCCTTGTATCAGTCAAAATGGAACATTGATTATTTGTAAAAACATAAGTGCAAATCAAATCAACATTGCATAGGGACAGATGAGAACTGCCTACCTGTGCACACGCTGGAAAAAGGGGGCAGTTATTGACCAATTGATTTGATGTGAAGGAGGGGCATTCTTTTTCCCCACAGTGGAAAAACCTTGACTGTAAGGCTAGCAATCACTCCACTACCTTACCTCCAACTACAACCACCTCTAATACCCAACTGTGTCCTCAATCTCCCATCCAATGGGCCCAAGTATGCAACTTTTCCGTCAGCACGTTATGTATTTGGCTTTCTATTTCACTTTAATAGGGGAGAAATTGGCAACATATTCTTTTACAGCCCCCTGGCACCATTAGAAAGCCTGCTGTCATTTGGATTATTTATGAAAAACTATTTCATGCTTACTTACATTTGCCGCTTATTTCCCCCCAGTGTGACCTGCAGCAGATTTAGTTCCATTTTGAAAGCCTTAAAGCCAATTCTTTATGTCTGCAGGTCAGCCTTCTCGATTGAGTCGAGATTGAAATACCAGTGTGTAGTGGGAAAGGTATGGCAAGAGGAAACCAATAGTCTTTTATTGTGTAGGGGGGCTATAGCAAAGAGAAAAGGAAGGGGGATACTGAAGGAGGTGAAACGATAGAGGGGTAAGAGCGGGGGGGGGGGGGGGGGTTTCAGGGAAGA
>VVHJ01034832.1:19181-41184 GCA_015107715.1 Tylochromis polylepis
AGGGGAGGGAAGGGGGAGGGGGGGGGGGGGGGGGGTGATTTTAGGCAGATATAGAATTGGAGACACCTGCAGAAATAAGAGGCAATGCAAAGGCGAAAGCTGAGGAATGAATACCACACAAACACCCAGCTGCTCTGGAGCAGCAAAGACAACAAAGACCGGAGAAGAACTGAGTCAGCAAACTGAAGAAAGTAAAGCCAGAAAAGACATAAAAAGAAAGTGATCTTAAATCTCGGGGTTTTTATACTTCATCCAAAAACATGTCAAATACCATTCCAAGCACAGTGTTTTACAAGGTCTACAATGATAAACTTTACCGGGGCGTTTTGTTTGTGTTTTTCTCCCCCGTGTTTCTGTAATCTGTACTCATATTCTTGTCTATACAAGAAAATTGGTAATCTTTGTTTTTCAACATACCAAATGAATCAAAATAAACTTGCCCACTAAGGAGCTCGACAGGGCAGGACAAAGCAGTCACACTCTCCCTTGGAACATGCATCTATACTCATAATCCCATACTGTATGAGATGGGGTCTTTCACTCCCCATTGAGCACAGGCGCACACACACACACTTTTGATCTGGGCTTGGCCTGGGCTTTATACAGCGACCTTAATAAACTGTGGTGTGGCTGAGCAGGTTTGTCACTGTCACAGGTAAATGATGTAATTAATGAGGGTGTAGTGGATTGGATGGGAGCTGGGGTGTTAGATTTTAAACACCTCTCCAGCTGACTGCGTTTGGGGAGGCCCAGCTGGACACAGCCACCAGATCGATACGGGGTCAGGGGTCAGTCAACCCTGCTATTATGGCCAAGGTAGCTCCCATCATCGTCTGGCTAACGATGCCTGGAGGAGGTCCAGAGATGGAGTCACTGCAGAGAGCAGCTTTTGGAGCATCAAACTGAGAATGGTCTGGTTTCAACTTCCTGCCTACAAGATTTGTTAACATTGTTAAAAAAAAACTTCACCATGTTTGGCAAGTTTTTATGTTATGTTACTAAGAAGTACTGGTCCAGGATGCTTCTTTCTGGTAGCAGGAATAATTATGTTTGCGTAGTGAATGCAGTTTCCTTTATGTTAAATTTGCTATGTGAGAAAATATGAAGGATTTTTTTTTATTTGCATGACACAGAAGAACTACAATATTGATAAAAAATAAAATAAAATAAAAGACCATACTATTTGGCTTCTATTGAATCTATTTGTGGGATCCTTGACTTTATGAAAATAGTTTACTAAAAATTTTTTATTTTATTTCATTTTATTTTATTTTAGACCAATATTCTATTTCTCCACTGTTAAAGAAAGTGATCTGGATCCATTTTGAGAGTTTTTCCTTTTCCCATGTTTCACTGTGCCACCAATTTAATTTATCTTTGTAGTTTTTGTGTAATCTTGCTGAAAAACACACATAAAGCACTGAATATGTACCACCGCCATGGGGCAAAAGACAGTCCCATCAACCCATCAGATGGCCTCTGGCTAATGTCAAGAAAGAACAAAGTAAACAGCAGGGGACCATGGGAAACTGGTCAGACTGGTTTAATCAATAATTTTAAGCCTATTGACTGGGCTCATTACATTACACTTTTTGTAATGATGAACATTGTCAAAGCAAGTGGCTGTAAATTGAAATTAAGTAAATAAAAACTCTCACCTCTTATCCTGACGTCTTTACTGTTTGTCCAGCTGTAAATTATAAATATATTAAAATTACCCTCAAATTGGATTCGTTTCTCAAACAAATACTTGTCCTAACACTTCCTTTATTGTGAAGTGTTCTGTTGAACTTTGATATTGTCTATCTAATCTGTTTGGTTTTGTGTAGGATGTCAGTTGTTACATAACACACACGAGTGCAACTCCTTCAGTCCTTTTTCCTTACCTCAGTACTGAAACATTCCTGTGAGCATTTAATTGCAGAAAATAATGATTGCCAGTGTTAGCTGTCACTCTTTATGAGGTTTTAGTGCAGCTTGGTACTGCATATTCAAGATATATTTGAATATATTGTACTATGTTTTTTTTATTATTATTATTATTTCATTTCATTTAAGCCAATGAACAACTTCAAGAAGTAAAGCTTTGTACACTAATTCTTTTCAAGTATGTATCAACTATGTATTTTTGTGAGATTTAAAAAATAAAAGCATATCACAAATCTGCCTTCAAATTGCTGAAGCCATTTTTATAATGTAGGATGTCCGCTTCTATTAGAGATGTCCATTTCAAAGCTCTACACAGCAGAGATAAGGAAGCAACTCTAGCACAGTCATACAAACATTAAAACTCAGTTGATATTTTAAGTGTCCCTCACCTTTCTTGGATCTTTGGGATTTTTATCCTGTAGGCGCCCGAAGGAATACTGTGGCCAGTTTTGTTCGTGACGTTGATACATTATTAATATTGCAGAAGGGGAGCATGGGAAATCATTTCTGGCCAGATTGCATTTGATCAATATCCTCAAAGGGCAGAAGCCTCATTAATCTAAAACTTCCTTCACATTAGCACAACTGTCCAATTCAGACAACTCTTTACTCAAACTCAGTAGCCACTCAGATCCAGGAATACTGGGACCTGTTTTGTTAACAACTTGATATCGATAAATAAGAAAGCATTATTCAGTTTTGGGTTTGTTTGTTTGTTTTTTGTTGTTGTTTTTTTTGAACAACAGAAATGAGTGAGAAAAAAATATCTCTCCTAAATGTATGCATTTATATAAAAAGAGGACAATTTTTCTTGTTATGTCTTATTTTTCATTAAACTGGGAATTTGTGTTCTACTTAAAGAGATGGAATGGGGAATTTATTCATATTCTGTGGTACCTTACAATAATAAATCAGTAAGTAACTGTTTTATAGCATTAAGACATGATAAATGAAAGGCTAAATGACATGAATATAGTATTTTAAAACAGCATCAATTTGTAAATTGTGAGCTAAAACTAACAAAACTGACCATAAATACTAAAAGTCAAACTGAAATCCTTTAACTGCCAATTGAAAGAAAAATAATCAAACTACTTTATAAGCAATTAATCTTTTAAGTAATTTCTAGAGCAAACATGCAGGATATGCTGTGTGACTTGTTCACTAACTGTTGTTGAGTTTTTGATGACTAATCAAGTCAAACAAGCAATATGAAAACTTTACTTTGAGTTATAGGAAACATTAATGTTCAATTTTAAAACATTTTACATACCACAAAATTAATTCATATCCTAATTACTTTAGAAAACAATTAGCAGACTAATTGCTAAAGACATAGGTTAACTGAAGTCTCTTTTTAAGCAGTGTATCACACATGCTGCGAGTTGACACTCTGTGTGTTACCCATAGCTATTTAAGGATGTGCCAGTGGATGCACTATATTATCTTCCTATGGACAGGCTAATCCATTATCAGTCTTCTTGCAGCAAGAGTGAAACGCTCGTATTAGGGCAACTGTGCGTTCAGAGGCATCATTCAGGACAATGAGCTATAGCAAGAGAGTGACAAGTTAGAAAAATCTCCCCACTTTTCAGGCTGTACAAATGACGTTTGGCCACGATAACTCACAACTGGACACTTCATTTCAAGTTGGGAGCTAGCTGGCCAGTCACAAGCTATTATACCATCTTCTTTATTTGTGGTCCACGGTTTTGGTAGTGGGAACATCAAATAAATACTGCTAAAATGCCACTTCAGTCAAAAATATTGGCCAGTTCTTTCTCTGTCGTGACTGGGTCCGGATGACAACCTGTTTCTGATGGTATAAACTTTTAAGAGTGAGGTGGTGAGTATGATGGCATCCATCATACTCAACAACACCATGAGTTAGTGCTGGATACATATGCAAGTGAATGAGACTGACCAATGCTGCCAGTCCCTTGAAGCCTTTCTTTGAGCACAACATTCAAATGAATTGATTACCAATTTATCATTGGGGGAATTGCTTGCTTAGAGGAATAATCACTCAGCGATAAAGAAGAAATGGCTATGAATACATTTCAAGGATGACAATCTTTGAGGAGTAATAGTATAATTTGTCACTTGTGACAGTCTATTTGATTGTTCTGGATATTTCAGCTCGGTGGAATATCGGACAGAATCACTCCAGTTTGTGAGATTCAGGCTAAGATGTGTGTGAATTTGTTGAGAGGTGCTTTAATACGGTAATAAGGGAGTCAGAAGAACACGCCTAGACTTCCTAAGGTGGCAGCGGCTTTATCACGCATCGCCTCATAAAATCCCATCATATCTGTTCGCCACTATTATCAAATGGGTGTTTAGTGTGCTTTTGTGTGGCTGTATGTGGGTGTGTGAAAGAGAGAACACCAGAATGAGTGAACGGCCTCAATTGTGTCCGCGAGCTGTGGGTGATGACATTAAGACACAAAAGGATCAGCACAAAACATGAGTTGATCCCACCTCAAGGTGAAAATACTGTAGGATCACAAAGATTTTTGAGGTTTTGTAAGAAAAATAAGCCCATCCTCCCCCACTGAACTGAAACATTTCTCTTTTTGTTCATATACTCTCCTGCAGCCCAGGCAGCTGTGGTCAAACTTGGGTCAATAAAATGTCTGTCTGTCCATTGAGTTGCCACATCTATCAAAAGATGAAAGTTTGTCTTTAAAGGAGAGATAGAATTCAGTGAGGAGAAAGTGGGACCTTTCTGTGAGGCATGCAGGAAATTAATCAAGGAAATGGGGTTTTTGGTGTGCCTATATCAAATCTAATCTATCCTTTGTCCACATGTAGCCAGCTCCAAGCCTCACCAATCAAGAGCGACACGCTGGTTTTATGAAAAGCCACTTGTTCCCTGCATAATTGGGGGGTCTCACTGCTGAGTTAAATGAGAGGTGGAGGTGGAGGGAGAGGCAGTCTTGTTTGCCCATGTAAAGTGTGATCCAGATAATAGCATTCTCATCAAAGGCGGCAATTACATTCATTACAACAGCGCAAGGCGCGTCTGCAAGGAAATTAAGTGGTGAGAGGAAAGAAAAGCTTAATATATACCTCCTTTATCCTATCCCCCACCTCTTAGTTCTTTTTCAAATGCTCCACGTGGAACGGGAGACCGCAAGAAAGAAACAGTCTCAGTAGAAGAAGAATAAATCTCGTCGAAGTCCCCCTTCACCTTTCTCCCTCCAAGAGGCTCCCGTCTACCGTTACTATGGCTGCACTTGTCTAGGATTAAAAAGCTTTTCCAGAAGGGTGATCTCTAATGCAGCTCCTACACAAGCCCAACAAATGACACCAAGTCTTAAAAAACTGGTCAAGGCCTTCTCTAAATTAAATTCCAATTTCTTTCAGGAGAGGAAGAGCAAATTAATTGTCCCGTGTGGCATTAAACCACAAACAGCCTGTAAATCAAGCGGTTAAGAGGAGAAGGGAACCTTTTCATTCAGGCCTTTTAAATGTGAATCAGAGCAAGTGGATAACACTGCAGCCTTCTCAAAGGCAGGTGTTATCCCAGCGCTCATTTTATATGTGGCAGACTGTGTATATTCAAACTCACTCATATAAATTAGATTAGTCATGTAAAGGCTTTGAGTTCAAGTCAGACCTTTAGAAAATGTTAAGTATATGAGTGATTGTTATTCAAATAGACTGAAATTTTGAAGTAGAATCCATTAGAATTGTGATTGTGTCTGTTTATATTATGTTTGACAGTAAGCTTCAGCACATCCTTTTACATAGGAAAGTCATATAAAGTCACATACCAAGTGTAAATGTAAGTCCAAATAAGCTCTATTAGAGTAGTACCTGCTGTCAGTCCTATAATACATTGCCCACTGTTGAGCATGTCATTAATGCAAAATTAAGTTTGAGCCTTAAGTATTTTTAGGCTTAATAAATAACCCCTTCAAATTGAAAGGCCACATTGGTTCTAACTTCAGGAAATGTTTAGCAGGAAGTACAACACAAGATTATTGCTTCAGTAATTGATATGGCAGGAATTAAAAACAAAACTACTGAAACAAATGAGAGCACAGAGAAGTGCACACTTTGTCTTTTCGTGGCGACAAATCATTGTGGCTGCGCGTAAATTATTCAACAGGATCAGGCCCCAGAGGAAACCTGAGCATAATTAAATTGCAATAAAATAACATTAGTGTGGACAGGCTGTTAGAAGGTGATGTAATTGGCTGCTCCGGTGGTCATGGTTCAACTGATGAGGTCGACTGTCATGTCTTCCGCTGGTCCTGTTCGTGCTGTTCCACACTGTAGGGTACTGTACACTGAGCTTCTCGTGCACTTCTCCTGTGCACAGCTTTTAGCTGTAATCTGCGTAAACATGGCGAGTAAAATGAACTCTGAACTTATAAAGATTACTGTGTTTGCTTTGTATCTTGCGTCACGTGGAGCACTTTTGTTTAAAAACTGCATGCAGTTAAATGAGAATGGAAAGAACTTATTTCACTACTGAGGCATGTGCACCACCTAGTGTCCAAATTGTTTATCTGTATTTACATGTTGCCAGGCAATAGCAGATGCAGAACCAAGTGCACCTCAAAAACCATTATATTAACGTGTTTAAATACTCTTACTTCTCTAAAGTGACTCATAGACACACTAAACTCCTTATAAAGAATACAGTACTGAGCAACTCGTGTTACAAAGGGTTCACCCGCAACAGGTTTACATTACTGCAGCAGTACTAATGGTCTGACAGTAGTTTCAACATGGTAAAAGGATACAGTGGTGTCACTCTACTTTGATCATTTATTATCTTCTCTTCAGTGGTTCTTCTACAAGTTTGACACAAAATGGGGGAATGTGATCTTCATTACGTGCGTACTAGTAAATTATTGATTGTGATGAAACATGAATGAGTCGATAGCTTTTGAAAGTATTGCAGTTGCTGTGCCTCATTTGCCTCTTGAGCATAACTGCAAGCTGTACATGTGAAAATGTGCCATGACATGGATTTCTGTTAATTTTTTTTTTAGCTTATGGCAAGAGATGGGTTTCATATCCACATAAACATGACAGTGTGCTTGAATTACAACTGTACTGGGAAATAATAACAGAATTACAGGATTTTTTTTTAATCCTAAGCATGTTTAGGAAGCTATCAAGATATCTAAAACAAGATTTTATAGTACTGTGCAAAAGTCTTGAGCCACCTCCAGTTTCTTTGTATTTTGCTTCCAAGTTTCCAGACTTTAATGAGTAATAGATTTTTTTTTTTTTAAGCCACTTAACTGACCTATGAGTCATTCAAGCATAAAACTGCATTTACCTCAAGGGATAAACCAGTATTGGGTCTTCACATAACAGACAACTTAGTAATGACCCAGTTTTAAATTTTATCTTTAGGTACTTACTACTAGCATGGTGTTAAAAAAAAACATATAATTTGTTTCTAATTGTTTAGTTGAATCTATCAAAATCTCAAAGATAACATAGTTTGACAAGCATAAAATAGTGTTTTTCTACCATAAAGGTCATTTCTTGGCATATCTTAGCATAGTGTGTGTCCTTCAAAAGTTTGAGAAAACTGAACAAGTGGCAAATAAAAGAAAAAGCGGCAGGCCTTAAAAAAAAAGAACTATCTACAATCGAAACAGGATCTCGAAAGCCACGTGCTTAAGAAATGGGAGGGGGGATCCCACAAAGACCTAGCACCGGACCTGACAGAGTCATCTGGCCAAGGGTCTACAGCCATCTGTAAAACAAGCTAGAGGGTCTGTCGTGGTTTGGGGCTGCATTTAAGCCAGTGGTCTAGAACATCTTCTCAAAATTGATGGAATTATGAATGCAGAAAAGTGGCATCAGATTTTAATCCAGCTTTCAATACAATGTAGAAAGAGTCTGATTGGCAATGGGTTAATTTCTTGGCATAACAATGATTCAAAACACACTGACAATGCAGTAAAAGCATATCTACATATAAAAAACCCACACACGCACAAAAGAACACTTTCAGCCATGTTTTGTCCTCCCCAGAGCCTGGACCTCAACATTACTGACGCAGTGTAGGGTGATCTTGGCAGAGAATGGAACAAAAGGCAGCCAAGATCCAAAGAAGGGCTTTTAATTTCCTTTATGATGTCTGGAGAACTATTCCTGAAGACTACTTAATGAAACTACAAGAAAGCTGGTCTAAGAAAGTTCAGGCTATGTTGAAAAAAGAAGTTGATCATACCAAATATTGACTTTCAAGATCGCTAGAATTGTACTCTGTTTTTGCCTTATATACTCTATTTCCGTGTATGTTTGTTCTTAATTCGGTAAATTGCTGCACCTATTTCACATTTTTCTAGGAAATATATAATTTTAAAAATTCTCAGAGAGCCAGCATCATAATGCACGTCTGCACGTCAGGTCAAACCGTAGGCTGTCTTCTCTTTTAAAAGTACTGCTAGCTCGACAAGAAACTACAGTGGCCGTTTGTATCTGTAAGTATTATAATATTTATAATATCGCAGTCCTTTAAACACGTTGTTGGGTTTGTTACAGCTTCATTTGTAGGAACTCTCGTTTTACACTGTAGGTGTGGCAGGAGGGCTTTTGGGGTCGGACACAGAGTGAACTTTAACCCCGTTAAAATGGGCTATTGTTTTGATTTAGTGGGCATTCTTTTCGTGTGAATAATTACTAGTTTGTCGACAAAAGAAACATTTAATCTCCCCGGTATTATTGAGGATCTAGTTAAGCGTAAATAATGACCAAAAATCCGGGGTAGCTGTTTAACAGAGATGCTTTCTCCAAGATAAGCTAACGTTAGCTTTTTGGCTAATGTAGCGTAGCGTAGCTTTGGTAACAACATCGCGAAGATGAGTAGCGCCGTGTAGGACAGACGGAGCACACGTCGGAAAGGGGCGATTTCCTGCTTGTCAGTCATATTATCCCAGGGTTATCTTGTCTGTGTGTCTGGATTACCACAAAATAGAATTTCAGATCAAACCCATCAAAACATTTAAGTCGCTGTTTTAGCTTTGAGGAGGTGGGTGTGCTTCTTTTAAAATCCGCTAGCTGATGATGGTCATACTTTGACTTTTTTCAAATCTGGTTGTTTTCCTCGTTTACTTAAACCATTTAGAAAATTATTCCTCCGACATCGCGTGCCTTCATCTTTGCTGGTCAGTAACACGTGTCTGAACGTCTTTTTAGTGTTGGACCTTTGCATCACTCGCACTTTCTTTCGATGGGGGAGGAAAAACCGGACACGCTGGACTTTGTGAAGGATTTTCAGGAGTATCTGAGCCAGCAGACTCAACATGTCAACATGATATCAGGCTCTGTCAGCGGCGTCAAGGAGGCGGATGAGCTGCCGGCAGGTAACAAGAGGCTGTGTTTATAACGCTCGATGAATTTTGTGCTTTGTTGTGCAGTTTGAATCAGGGACAGTCCATCTCAAATCCCCGTGAGCCTTCTGCTCGACCATCTCAGATTTGCCTAAAAAAATTATGGTTCAAGGATTGGACATATATAATTATTGCTGTTAAATTTTAGCTTAATTTATTAAATAATTTTAAAGATTTTTTTAAAAATATGGACGACTGACTTGAAATAGCCTGAAAATGTCTCTTACCATAAAAGTGAATCCTGATCTATAACTTTGAATAGATATATCAAAAAATGGTTAAGATTGGGCTTGTTAAAATATGGGAAGAAAGGTCCTATATTTGAGCACTTGCATAGTTCAAATAAAAAGAAAAGCAAAACTTAAAATTGCAAAGGAAAACTGCTGGCAATTTCTGAGTGATATGTACATATAGTTGTATTTCACAGTAATACAAAATAAAACATGTAGAACACTTTTTAACATGAAAATCATAATCACAAAGATTTTAAAAAAAAATGTTATTTTCATTCAATTTTCATTCTAGTTTGAGCAAATATGACACGTACCACAAAAGATTTTTTTTTTTAAATACCAGTAGATGTTACTATCCATGTAGAACAAAATCTTTGCATTTCCAGATGGTGCTCTGAGTATAACTGACAAGGTAATTTTGTTAAATTATTTTGATGTTCTTTTTTTTTTCCAAGACCTACTGCGCTAGGATGAGTCTTACCATTCAGGTTAAGTTTAAATCATATAAACTCAGCAAGTACCAATGTAAAATCTGTAAAACAACTATGAGGGATTAGTAATTGATTTTATGTAAGTTGTCTTGCAAAGCCAAGTTGCTGTATCCACATGGGGAAATTAGTGGTCCAATACAAGACCCTAACCCCCTACCCCACCCCAAACTCTAATGCCACAACTGCTGCAGGCAAGCAGATGTCAGGAAGTCATTGTTATTTTTGTATTTATTTATTTTTGGTCTGTGTGAAAAATCCTTTAAATTTTCCTGTAAGCAGACTGCAGTCAGAATGGACTGGATCACCCCTCAGTGGACATGTCATTGGAGGACAACTCAGGGATCCTGGTAGATGGTTTCGAGAGGACCTATGATGGCAAGCTCAAGTGCCGCTACTGCAACTATGCTACCAGAGGCACGGCACGGCTCATTGAACACATTCGAATTCACACAGGTAAGTGTATAATGGGTAATCTCCAGGAGGTAACACTGTTGAGATTTTGGTGCTTAGCTTGTTTTCTTTTGAACAGGAGAGAAACCTCACCGCTGCCACCTCTGCCCATTTGCTTCGGCCTACGAGCGTCACCTGGAGGCCCACATGCGATCGCACACTGGCGAGAAGCCTTACAAGTGTGAGCTGTGCTCCTTCCGCTGCAGCGATCGTAGCAACTTGTCACACCATCGCCGGAGACGTCACAAACTCCTGCCAATGAAAGGTGCCCGCTCACTGTCCCATAAGAAGATGCTGAGTGTTTTACAGAAAAAAGCCAGTTCATTGGGCTATGGCCGCAGGCTCCTTATCAATTTCAGCCCCCCTTCTATGGTGATGCACAAGGCTGACAATGTGAACGACTTCTCCCATGAGTTGCCCCAGTTACGTCAGGAAACCTATGATAATCAAAGTCGAGCAGGTGAGGATGCTCTCTCCGCAAACCAAAATCACCATCACCATGATATGGTCGTGGATAACCCCCTGAACCAGTTATCTACTCTGGCAGGCCAGTTGGCCAGTCTCCCCTCAGAGTCCCAGCCCCAGACTCAGCCTTCGATGTCTCCAGGAGCAGAGTCTATCGTTGATGAGAAGCCATTCCTCATCCAGCAGCCACACCCTGCCACGGCTCCTGTTGCTGTCACAGCCAGTATGGCCCATGCTTCTTCCTCATCCCCAATCACCCCAGAGCCCCGGGCTCCTCCCCACAGTAATTGCAGTCCTGGAGCAGGACCGTGCAGTGAGCACAGTGGGCGCACCAGCACCCCTAGTATCTCCAACAGCCAGCCCAGTACGCCAGCTCCAGGCCTGTCCGCCCCACTTCAGGACCCCCACATGCTGCATCACTGCCAGCACTGTGATATCTACTTCCCTGACAACATCCTTTACACCATTCACATGGGCTGCCATGGCTACGAGAACCCATTCCAGTGCAACATCTGCGGCCACAAGTGCAAGAGCAAGTACGACTTTGCCTGCCACTTTGCACGTGGGCAACACAAGTAATGGATGAATGAGGAAAACTTTTAAAAGAACTTTTAATGGACTCCTTTGTTTTATTATTTCTATAGTAATATTATTTATTTATCTTTCATTTGGCCTTTATGTAGCCTTGTCTTTGAAAGTTGTACTTAAAACAGGAAAATATCAACATTCAGATTAATTTTGTATAGTTAAAGGTGCCCGTTCAAGTGTATTACAAAGGGATGATCAGTGTTCTTGACAGGTTGAGAATTTATTTGTGACAGCAGTGGCAGTAACATTCAACTACTGTCATAGTGAAATGTTTTTCCTGATCTACATAGTCAAGCTAAGACACTTTATTTAAGGCTACTAAATTTGCCATGTTGATTTGAATCTTCTTTTTCCTCCGGCTTTGGTATAAAAAAGAAAAAAGGCCTTGCTCAAAGTTGACCTTCCCCCACAGGCAAACAGATCAGATTTTTTCTACAAATTATATGAAAACCAGTGACTGCTGAAAGTTATTGATTCAGCAATCTAGCAATTTCTTGTAAATGATCTTTTTAATGTTACATTTGGGAATGTAAGGCAAGGCAAGGCAAGTTTATTTATATAGCACAATTCAACAGCAAGGTGATTCAAAGTGCTTTACAGAGACATTAAAAAACAAAAACAAATAAAAAGCATGATTTAAGATGGAAAAAAGAAAGGAACAGTAGATAAAATCAGTAGTTAAAATGTAAGTTTTGAAATTTAAGCTTAAAAGTAAAACTGTGCGGATTTGGTAACAGCTGAAAACAGCTGAAACACTGCAAGAACGAGGCGACATAGGGTGTCAATTTCAAAACTCTAGGTGTATCTGCAAAAAATCTTGGATAAGTTCCAATCCTGGTGATGTCGACCTTAAGGTCAAGGTCAGAGATCAAGTTTCAGAACTTGAAATTGATGCCATAGGTGCATCTTATAGGATTCTGAGGGGTAGCACTGGCAGCGCCCAGTGTTGTATTGACTGAAATCTCTGTAAACACAGTACCGCATAATTTTAGCTTGCTTGCCAAGAGAGTGAAGGAGGGAAGGTCTATTAGAATATCAAGTTTGCCTTAACAATGAGTCCCTTTTGAAAAATTAGAAAGTTGTAAAAAAGAAACTCCACACAAATAAATTCTCAATACTCCTGGAGCTTTAACCAAGTATTGCTCTAATGTTACTAACTCAGGAGTGAAACTGTTGGCCTTGAGGTATCTTTCTTAAGCCGCCTTGTAGAAATTATTTCAGTGCTTGGTGAATTTTTACAATTTCTTTGCAGTGCCTAACATAGTCACTTTCTTGAGTAGATAGAAAGATAGAAAGGACTGTTACTTTGAAGATGAGTAGATATTGTTACACTAGTCTCTTCTTATTGTAACCAACAGACCCAGAACCTTAGGAAATAAAGTTTGGCCATTGTAGTTTTCTATGGTAGCCATGATTTATTTTTATTTTTGCCAAAATTCTGCTACATGAATGCTGCTAACTAACTTAAGAATCAGTGCCAGCTGTACTATAAAGATGGCACTGAGAGTAAAACCTGGCCAGACTGTGTATCACTGGTTTTTGGTCAGCCGGCTAAGTTGTCAAACTAGATCATATTTGAAGTTGTGTTGTTTTGAAGTTCCTCCAAACAGTGCCCTTTCCCAAATTCCATCATAGTAGCTCCACTTACTTTGTCAGAAGGGTTTTGTGGACCCTTTTAACTGCATCATGTCACTTTCTGACCTTTTGATATTGTATGAAGTCACTTTAATATCCAGTATCTCCATGTTTAGGACAGAATTACAAAGTCTCGTGTCTCATGTGAACACATTCAGAATGGCCACGTAGCACTGGTTTGCCACATTTTCGCCTCTGTGTTTACACACGCTGAGATTTCCAATTCATCATATTGATCCCAGTGAGTTTTCTGAATATTTACTGAGTATTGTATTCTGAATGGTTGAGTAGATGTTTAGTGTCAATCAAAACCGTGCCGCAGTTAAGACTGCTCCTTTAGCAAGATTGTCCTGTGTCTTGGGTACTGTTGTCTGTTGCTTAGCAACATGTGTGAAGAACATAGTTATCTGTTTTTAGGACCACCTCCTTGTTACCTTTACTTACCAGTAATGGGGGCATCCAGTAATGACTGCCTTATGTTCTCTCATTGTGTCGTAGGTTCGTAGGTAATCGTGAATGTTTAAGCCTTCTGGCGATGACATCCCTCTGGGATGGTGAATCATTGTGAGATGGATTAATCTAACTAATTTATAAGTAAAGTGTTTTCTAACTGAGTTGTGGTACGTCTTCTTGTTTTTTCCATTTGTTTTGTTTTCAAGAACAAAAATCAACCACCGTCCTATTATTACGGGACGATGACAGTTGACATAATGAACAAAAACACATATTGTCTTTTGATGATGCCTTTATTCATGTAATGCAAGAAAAGGAAAAAAGGAAATGGTGGATAATATTCAGTGTTAAGTGAAGACGTGAAGAAGAGGGAGAAGAAGTAGAGAAGATTTAAGTTTCTTTCTGCTCATCTTTCACATCTTCCTTTGTCTCAGGGTCTAGAAATAAAAAAAAAAAAAAAGTAAGATACTTTTGTTCACTTTTTGTTCTTCTAGCATGAAAATTCAAAACAAAGTACAAAGAGTCACACTTGCCTTTGAGGTGAATGGGACCCACAACCAGAGTTTCACTCTCATGTTCTGACCCCACGTCTCTGGCCACTCGCTTGGTGCACCCGCGGCGGCAGCGGGAGTTGTAGTCGGAGGCTGGACATATCAGGACCTTGCACTGGAGGTACACTTCGTCTGTGGCCCGCAAGAACTGGAAGGCCTTAAATGTGAAACGGGCATACGGCTTGGTGCCAGTGGTGTAGGCATAGTAGGTGTTATCTATTGGACATCTGAGGATAAAATAGAAAGATGTTACTGGAAAATACATGTATTACTGGTTTGTTTTTTCTTTACAAAAAGAGGCCATTATTCAAAAGGGGGGGGGCAATTAATTTAATTATAAAATAATGTCCTTTTATGAGATCACATTAAAAGATACGACGAAATCATAATATTTAAAGTAACTAGCTGGAGTACAAGCTACAGATATCTCAAAAGTAAACTAAATTATAGTGCTTATTAAATATTTTACTTTTTTCAGTTATTTTCACTGGAAGTTTTAGCATTTACAACACGTATCCCTTTGTTCTTATTGTGCACAATATAGACAAAAAGCCAGTGTAGTTACGGATTTAATCTGACCTGTGGAGGGCATTCATTATCTTACCCATTGCGAACCAAGTAATAAGGTCTTGACTGGAAATCAAAGGGTGACGGTGATGCTACACAGGTGTCAATAAAGAGGACCAGACTGCTGTCTCCTCTCCTCATATCGATTTCAACAAACATGTTCTGGTTTAATGTTACTTCATATGGAAAGTCAGTCACCTGAGTGTGAAAGAAAATTATCAGCATCATATAACAATAACAATAGGAATTTTCTCTCTAGTCAAACCTTTACTACCCAAACACACCTGATAGTAGAAGCTGCTGGACTGGTAGAAAACCATGCTGGTATTGTATCTGCCTGTGCCCGTTACGGTGGTGTTGTCTAGTTCATGGACTTCGTACAAAATCTGAGATATCGAGTCTTGCTCCATTCGGCAGTTGACGTTTAACTTAAAGTTAGACTGGCGTGTGATCTCACCGTAGTTGGAGTTGTAGGCACGAAGACTGTTTTTGTACACAATTCTGCCGTTCTCAAACTGTTCAGGGAAGAAGAAGAATTGTGTGAGAAATATTATAAAATACTGTGTGTTGTTAATGTTTTAGGCTTTTTTTGTTAGGTTTTGGGGTTCCTACTGCTCTTATGTTGCCACAAGTGTTGAGGGGGAAACTGAAGACCACATGGTATGAGGAAATCTGGGGTCTGCAGTGTGGGTCATTCAGGTACAGGCTGTGACCATCATAACCCAAAGAGTTCAGGTAAGACCTCTCAATCACGATGTTCATGTTGTCTGAGGAGCAGTCCACTCGACCTGACATAACATGTTGTTAACAAGATCAGTACAGCAGCTTGAATTAACTTTAGGGTCGGTCGTTCCTACATTTTGATTCTTATTGAATTATCATACAGCCACCATGTTGCCCTGAAGGGAAAGTCACTATACATATGAAAACTGATACAGATATGCATGACTTTTTAAAAGAGAAAAAAGATATAATCAAAGAAGCAGAGGCCAAAATAGCCCGACTTTTACTTCCTCATACACGTACCTGAGCTTGGAGTTAAAGAGCTCGTGAACTCAGCATTGAACCCTCGAGCAACCATAGAACCGTCAGTCCGGAAGACCACAGTCATGTAGTTGGAAGTGGAGAAGAAAGTGCTCAGACTGTCGTTGCACACTTTGCCCAAAAATGGTGAATAAACATATGGCCCATCATAGATTGCAATGTAGTCACAGGAGCAGCAGTTTTCCAATCTGTTTTGTTTTTTGTTGTTGTTTTAAACACAATAAAAGCCATAAATTAGAAACGTAATTAAAAATTGAAACATGATCATAAATATAGATTTTTTAAAAAGAAGATCTGCATGTAACTTCTATCTTCACATAATTGATCCATCTGTGCTTCACGTAATGATGCTGCTCATTTTTCTATTTACTTACTGCAGGAATGTGAATTGCAGGAAGATTCTTTGGTCGTATGCAGCTCTTAGTTGCCACATGCAGTAGATATTGTCATGATAGTAGCTGGGATAGTTAGGGCTAGAGAAGGTGCCAGAGCCAAACAGATTGCCTCCACATGACCCTGTTGAATGTTGATAAGATGGCACAAGTGTTACTGCAATGACCAAAACTGCTCCAGACTAATTCTGCACATCGAGGAGCCTACCTGTTGGCTCCTTAGTTGTGACTAGGCAGTAGGCTGTTTAAAGGCAGAAATGAAGGTTTTAGATACTTTCTTTTTAATTGATATTGTGATTAATGTATGTTGAGTTTGCTTGACAAGATACCCACAGTAGTAGTCATAACAACAGTTGCCATAGTATTCACATGAGCTTGCGCAGGAACAGCTTCCCATGTAACCGCCACAGTTGTAACGACATGAGGGTTGAGCTGAGGGACACAGAAATAATTTCAGTAAGCTTTCTCGCCAGAGGCATTGACAGTGTCTGGTTTTACTCGAGTTCACTGAGGTTTTCGTACCTGTGGTAGTGCCAAGAGACTGGCAGTAATCTAGAAGAAGTGAACAAAATAATTACAGTTTCCTTTTTGTATAACAAAGTGTTCTGATACACCTACTGTTCATTCAGCAGTGTTAACACCTTTCTTTAAATGTCTCTGAGGACAAGTGTCTGAAAATGTGCAACATTAGCTCAAGTTACTTACTGTCAGCAATTTACTTATTTTACTGGCATCATAGTAAGTTGAAGATTTACGACTGTACATTTTGAATGATAATTTATTGATTTTCTTTTCTTTTTTTTTAATAACACAGCGATAGTGGATTTTATAGCAATACAGTATACTGTTGAGCAGGAACTGTGATCACCATTTGCAGTGACATTCTTGTCTGAGCTTTACTTACAGTAGTAGTCATTGCAGCAATTTCCATAGTATTCACAAGAGCTTGAGCAGGAGCAGCTTCCCATGTTCCAGCCACAGTTGTATCGACATGAGGGCTGTTCTGTGGGGAGTGAAGAGGTGTTTGAATGTTTGTTGGTATGTTTAATTTTTTTTTTTAATTCAGTCCGTTGAGAGATTTTCATACCTGTAACGGTCATGCCAGTGGTCATGCCAGTGGTCCACTGGCAGTATGCTAGATGACAGCGGAAAGAGAATAATTAGGTTTTTGGGTTTTTGTTGTTGTTTTTTTAAACCTTTTCTTTTGTTTTTACCTTAATTTAAACATGAAGTATATAGTTCAGGACATTCTTTTACAAGAGTGTGTTGAGATATCATAAGCATCATTGACCTAACATGTTTTTTCTTCCCCATGAAAAGAGAAATCAGAGCTTCTGGAGAAAAGCTGGGTTATTGCTGTGAGGTAACAACAAAAACCACTGAGGCACCATACTGCATTCTGCTTATTCTACAAAAATGCAAAAACAGATAATATAACAATGTTCATATGAGCACTGATGAATTTGGTAGACTTGCCACTTACAGTAGTAGTCATTGCAGCAATTTCCATAGTATTCACAAGAGCTTGAGCAGGAGCAGCTTCCCATGTTCCAGCCACAGTTGTATCGACATGAAGGCTGTTCTGTGGGGAGTGAAGAGGTGGTTGAAATTTTGTCGGTATGTTTAATTTTTTTCTTATTCAGTCCATTGAGAAATTTTCATACCTGTAACGGTCATGCCAGTGGTCGTGCCAGTGGTCCACTGGCAGTATGCTAGATGACAGCGGAAAGAAAACATTGTGACTTTTTGTCAGTTTAATCTCTTCTTTCTTAAACAAGCATTATAGTAAACAAACTGCTTATTCACATTATGTTAATATGAGCACTAATGAATTTGATGGGCTTAACACTTACAGTAGTAGTCATTGCAGCAATTTCCATAGTATTCACAAGAGCTTGAGCAGGAGCAGTTTCCTATGTTCCAGCCACAGTTGTATCGACATGAAGGCTGTTCTGTGGAGAGTGAAGAGATTTTTGAATAATTGGTATGGTTTTTTTTTCTCATTCAGTCCATTGAGAGATTTTCATACCTGTAACGGGCGTGTCAGTGGTCCCTTGGCAGTATGCTGACATGACAGAGGAAAGAAAATATCTTGACTTTTTGTTAGTTTAATCTTTTCTTACTTAGTTTACTGTGCTTGTTTAACAAACTGCTTATTCACATTATGTTAATATGAGCACTAATGAATTTGATGGGCTTAACACTTACAGTAGTAGTCGTTGCAGCAATTTCCATAGTATTCACAAGAGCTTGAGCAGGAGCAGCTTCCCATGTTCCAGCCACAGTTGTATCGACATGAGGGCTGAGCTAGAAAACACATGGGGGCATAAGACTACAGGCCAATCATTAAATATCAAACTATTGATTTAAAAAAAAATGGGAGTAAGGGTTTGTACCTGTAATGTCAGGCCACATAGTGGTTGATGAGCAGTAGTCTATTTGACAGAAAGAAAAAAATAAATAAATGTTTTCTAAATAAAACTAGTATTTAAATAATACATATAAGTCCCGCATCCCCAATAAATATAACAAATCTCTAGCTGCTTTGCACTCTTAAGGGGGCAGCTTTAAAATTGAAAACACATGGTTTTCCTCCAGCCTGGAGTAACATTTATTTATCTGGATTGTTTGGTTTGAGTTGTTCAGCTTTGGAGACGTCCACTGTGCAGATGTCTCCCTTCTCTTACATAGTATATAATGGAACTAAATGGTTATTGTGTTGTGGTGCATAAGGCACTAAAATATTTTTGAAAACTAAGCAGGAATGTCTCTGTTCAGAAATCAGGACCAGGTTTGTTGAAGGATCCAGGATCCCCCAGGAGGAATTGGAAATTGAGGCTGGGGAGAAGGATATCTGGAATATCCTGCTTTAGCTTGTTGCCACTGCAGCCCAAGTTCAGATGTGCAAAAATGAGTATGCGGTTGGTGGTTGTTGTTGTTTTGTTTGTTTGTTTGTTTCTACCAAATTGCACCCACCAAGTATATCATTCAGCAGAAGGAAAAGCAGATCTACCAGGATGCACACACAGACACATAGGCAGGTGTGGGTGAGCGGAAGAAGCTGCTCACAACAAGGTTTGTGGATGCAACGCCCACATCATCGATCATGATTTCTGAAAAGAGACATTACGGCTGATTTTGTCCTTTTTTTTAAATAATATTTATTTGCAGTATTTACTCATTTATTTGGCTTTCTTAGCATGACAAGGGAAATGCCATCTAGTTTCATTATATTCAAAATATGACAGACATATCCAAAACTCCCACTGAAGGCCAAAGAGAAATTGTCCCTTTTAAAGTCACGATGTCATGTGTCATTTTCAGCAAACCATTACATTGGAATTTGACAGACTGTTTGCTCCTGCAAGAGATGGCTGCAGAGACTGTTAACACTGTTGATATGTAAGACTTGGCACTTACCATTGTAGTCATAGCAACAGTCACCATAGTATTGACAAGAGCTTCTGCATGAACAGCTTCCCAGGTGCGCGCCACAGTTGTAACGACACGATTGCTGAGCTGAAAACAGAGAGAGATACAGTCTTAGCAAAGTATTTAAAAAACTATGAGATGGATTTTACAGAGCTGCTGCTTTAAAAATGTTTCCCCATACAGACTTTTATACCTGTGACTGGATCTGCTGTGCTTGGGCAGTAAGCTGAAACAAAGGAGCAAACCATACAGATTAGAACAGTTTTCCAGACACCTTCTGCTCTTTTTTTCTTCTTGTTTTTGAATAAGCGTGAGTGTTTAATAGGCTGTGTAAGTGTGAGACTGTTGGAGGTGTAGTTACGGCACATCTGTAGTGCGAGGACAAATTCTTTTCATTGGAAACTGTGATCATAGTGAGCAGGGCCTCCTTCTGCTGAGCTTTGAAGGACAGAATACTTACAGTAGTAGTCATGACAACAATTGCCGTAGTATTCACAAGAGCTAGTGCAGGAACAGCTTCCCAGGTGTGCGCCACAGTTGTAAAGACATGAGAGCTGATCTGGAAGACAACATTTACTTTATAGCAAGCTTAATCTAAATTTCTTTTTAAAAAATGGCATCTTTAATTATTTTTTTTTTCCATTTACCTGTTGTTGCTTCTGTTTCTGAAGCAACAACAAAGTTTAACCTAATAATCTGCTTTGTAAATGATTGTTATTTAATGAAAACTGTCGTCTAAAGCTATTTGAAAACATTAATATCAAGCCATGAGATCGGCAGGGTAATGCAAGTACAATAGACTTTTAAAAACCTATTTTAAAAAAACCTAACTATAGTGACATTAGTTATTTTATATTTGTGTTTATACCTGTATAATTTGGTGTTTCCCAAAACCCAGTTGTTTGGCCATCAACACCTGAGAGAACAAAATTTATAAAGGACAAAAAAAAACAACCAAAAAACAGCATCAGCACTGACAAGCCAAAAAGTTAAATGAAAACAAAATATACAAATGTGTTGGAAAATCAAAAGAAAATAACATAACAGTACAGTACCTTGCACTCCATATGTGATGAGCACACCGCAAAAGAACAAGAGAGTCCACATGGTGAATTTGTTCACCTTCCAACCTGCCAGAGGTGCTGAACATTGAAGCTTTTATACTCAGTAGCCAACTCACAGACTTTCTTTTAACACCTATAAAACTACTGATATCACCAAGTGTTTAGCGAGATTACCCATTAATCCTGTGTATGAGAAACACACACTTGTTTAACTATAATAAAAAGTGTGCAAATATTTTTCACTCTAGTTTCAGGATGTGTTTTAATGTATTTGCTTAAGATATACATGAGGATTTTTGGAACTTGATAATTGAGTTAATAATAAAATATACACAGATCCTGTAAAGGGGCAGAGCTCTGACTAGGCTGAATACTGTTGCCTCAGCTGTATGTTTATGACCAAATTTGCATTTTTATAGTCAGCCTAGTAGAAACTATAATTTAAATGCAGTTTTGGTTTTCATTCAGTCTTAAAGGCTGAAAAATACAAATAAGTCTATAAGGTTCATGCTGGAGGCCCCTCTGCCATTTTTTGCTTATTTAATAACATCATCATTATAGGGGTGTTACTATTTTCAAGTTTATATTCAGGGAAAGGAAACACAGTTTCGTTTCTGAGCTGACTAGTTTTGGTAATTTTTTTTCACTTTAAAATGAGAATTGTAATTAGGATTTAAGAGATTAAAGCTAAAAAATACATTTGAAGATTCACATTTAAAAAAACAACACAAAAACATATCTATATCACACATGTGACATACACTATAAGCAGTGTGTGTGTGTGTGCGTGTGCGTGTGCGTGCGTGTGCGTGTGCGTGTATAAAAAATATGAGGATATAATATGAGGGGAACAGCACCACCAAGGCTGGAGACAGAGCAATACTGGAAGAGCATATGGGAGAAGGACGCAACCCATAACAGCAATGCTCAGTGGCTAGTGGATCTCAAAGCAGACCACAGCAACCTCCCTGAACAGAGTCCAGTAACCATCACAGTGGCAGACATCAGCAAAGGGTCTCCAGAGTTGGACAGCACCAGGCCATGACATGGTTCATGCCTACTGGCTAAAGAAGTTGACTGCACTCCACGAGCGTCTGGCAGCACAAATGAACCAGCTGCTAGTCAACTGCTAGTCGGCTGGCCAATGGCTAACAGAAGGCCGGACAGTCCTGATCCTCAAGGACCCCCAGAAGGGACCGGTCCCACCCAACTACCGGCCAGTAACCTGCCTCAGTACCTCATGGAAGCTCCTGTCAGGCATCATAGCAGCTAAGATGAACAGGCACATGGGTCAATACATGAGCGGGGCACAGAAAGGAATTGGCAAGAATACAGAGGC
>VVHJ01034833.1:5052-16492 GCA_015107715.1 Tylochromis polylepis
GCTCAGAGAAGGTATTTAACATCGACCACTTCAGGCTGACAGAAATACCCACCAGTCATGGTGAAGGTCCAGACTCCCTGAGGACCCGGACCTCCAAAACAAAGTGAAATACAAGTTATTTTACAGCTGAGCCGATTAGCCAACGCCGGTCAATGAACACTGCTCCAAATGATCAAATTATAATCATCTGAAATTATTTTCTGAATCATTTTAATGTTGGTTATACAACAAAAGGCATCTGAAACTGGATCCAGGTCAGGACTGTCATACTGACAGTCAGGTGTACAGTATATATATGTTGCTCTCAGCTGACGGACAACATGCACCACATGCAGAATATAGAAGAAAGCAACAGAATGAGGTGCACATGCATCACTGCGAATCAGCATGTGCATGATCTTCCAATAATTCTTAGATGTTAAACTAACTCAACAGTTTATGCAACTTTCCCCTCTTTTTTTCAACAGCTGGTCAGATGTGAAATGCTATCAGAAGCAACCTTTAAACAACAAAACTGTTATTAAGGACACGGAGTCAGGCTGATAAAGCCCGTTTTAGAGGTTTTTGCACAAACAGGCCAGAGGTGCACCGTCAGTGTGAACTCTGTCAGGTGAAGGTAACGTGTCACCTGTGTGCACTCATTTAAAAGCAAACAGTTGAGCCATCCACGTGGTGTGATTCACAGCGAAGAACAAACAGTATTTTTGCTCGATATGTGCACACACAGCTCCTCTGACTAATTATTACCATTTTATTTTATAGTCTAAACACTCTTTTTAAAAATCTGTAACAGATGATCTGTGCTTCAAAAAGATATATAGATTGTTTGCAATTGCTTTGTCAGTTTTCAAAGTGTTTCAGATGGATGTCTCCATCATTTCCACGAGCCTCAGATCCCCTGTCCACACTCAAACACTCGCTTTCCAGCATTCTCCACTTTAGAGGTAAAACACTGCAAAAGTTATGAGCTTGAAAACAACAACAAGTTTTCACATAAAATGAATTTAAAAAATGGATCAAATATCAAAACTGTGGCCAGCTATTGCACTGATAAATCAATGAACAAATCATGTGAGTAGCTCACAGGTGTGTCAGGGAATAATCACAGTGCTGTGTACGGTGAGGATCAGCGGGAACCCCGGGGCCCCTCAGGATGGGCACTGGGTCGAACCTGCTGCAGAGTTTGCATTGGGGTCACAGTGAAGCGAGACAAATGGAGGAAACACAACACAGTGTGAGAAAACTCAAACATTTTTCAGTTCCTTCCACAGTGAGAACAAACTGTGTTTAGTCTGTTCGACTCCCTGGAGCCGAACTGATCAACACAGCAGCCAAAAATATCATGACCATAAAAGGCGCGAAGAAACACTCTGCTGACCGGCGTTAACAGGCAGATCTGCTTACAAAGGTATGTGTGTGTGTGTGGACACTGTTAGAGAACCAAAACAGGAGAAATTAGCTGTGGACAACATTTCTCTTTTTTTTCTAGCTGCCTGCTGATGTCGATTATCCACTCACATCTGCTCCTCTCGTCCTGTTTAACGCTTTTTAAAAAAAGGACCTGACCTCTATCGAAACAGACAAAAATACACAAAATATCAAAACCTGAGGAAGAACAGTTTATTTTTAGTGGGATAATAAAATAGTAGAATATCAGTTTTGACACATTTTGAAGGTTTTCTCTTTCATTCAGTGATGATAATCATACCAGAGAGTGCAGTCTAAAACAATCAGGTTAGTCTGCATCCACAGACTCAGATACCTGCTAATTGTGCTCAGCAACATCTAATCTAAAAACTCAAATTTCACTCAGCAGAACTGAAACTCTGCCTTCATGGATGCTCTGTTAGTACATTAACCTCACAGCAGCCATGTTATTGGTCAGATGATGTCATTAAAAATTCTCCAAAAGTCTCCAACAGCACAAAGACGCTCCAGAGATCCAGTTCAGGTGAAGCCTAGAAGACAGGTAGCAACTACAGCCATCTGTGTCACCATCTACCTGTCAGCTACACCCCTAATCATGCAAACTTTAAGCCTTAAAACAGGTGAGTTATGAAAACATTCTCCTCCATACAGGTGTCACGAAGGAGGAAACATTTTGTGCTTAACAAACAAGAATAGAATTTAAATATGAATAAAAAGTAGAAGATTGATAATAGAGCCCTGTGGATCACCACAATGCCATTCTGGTTTTTGTTACCCACAGTAACAAAACTGAGTCACTGCTGAAGTTTCTGCTGGACGTTAGAGGAACTACAGTTTGGCTGCTTCTTTCCAAATTTTGCAGGAATCTTTACCTGTTATTTTCAGGGCCCCAGGCAGCGGCCGAGCTTTGACCTGCTAATCGTGACGTCTGCACATTCTGTTCAAAATTTACTTGTGTTAATTTTTAAAGGATTCTATGTCTCTTTTTTTTTACTGTGACATGAATCAAACCTTTACACCAAAATAATCAGAAGAACTCTAAACTGTCCCCATTTTGTTATCTAATCATGAAGTGGGGCAGCACCTGTTTCCTCTGACGGCCGCTGCTGGACTTTCCCTGCAAAACAAACCCTTTTTTCTGAGTTTGATGTCTGGGAGGAAGTGACTCCATGGCTGCCCGCAAACAAAGTTAAAAAAAAAAGAAAAAAGAAAAAGATCTGCTTTCTTTTTTCACGCATGAAAGGAAAAAAGAATTTCCTGATGTGCTCGAGCTCACGGAGTCCTCAAGGAGGACTTACTCTCTCTTATCAGCTATAAAGCGACTCGTTGAACATCACTGCTGTCATCATGAATCATATTTGCATCAAATATTTCAGAGCAGGCAGGGACCAGCTCGAAACTACACAATTATTCATCTTTTTTTTGCTCATTTTAAAAAAAATTTCAGTTTTTACTGTCAGATTTGGGCGGTTTTCATTCCCAGTGTTCATCATTCTCTGTTATCAAGCAGGGCGCGTTTACTTACCTTTAAATACGATTCTTTGGTGACCCTGAGAAAAAACTTTCTCGAACTGAATTGACATTTCTCATCACGAAGGGTTAATGAACCAACACGCTGATTAAAACTGAGCGGCAGGTGAAAATCTGCAGGGTCCATGTGACACTTTAGGATGAGAAAGTTTTTAATTTGATTGCACTGACTCCAAATTGGGGTTGGTGCTCAGCCACTTTATTAGACATATCTGTTCAACTGCTCATTAGTATCTAATCAGGCAATCACGTGGCAGCAGCTCGGTGCATTTAGTCATGTAGACGTGGTCGAGATGCCTGCTGAAGTTCAAACCGAGGATCGGAATAATGAAGAAAGCTGATCTACAGTAAGTGATCGAGTGTGGCATGGTGTTGGTTTGAGTGTTTCAGAAACTGCTGATGTGCTGGCATTTTTCCACAAACATCAGTTTACAGAGAAAATATAATACTGCTGCTCTCTGGAAAGCAAGCTGATAGGAAGGTAACGGTAAGGTACGGTCGAGGTAACTCAAATAACCACCTGTTACAACCAAAGTATGCAGAACAGCATCTTTGAACCTAGCAGCAGATGCGCTACAGCAGCGGAAGAGCACACTGTGTCATTCCTGTCAGTAAGAACAGGAAAGTGAGGCTACAGTTCACACAGACTAACAAAACTGGACAACAGAAGATGGAAAAACCAAATCATAATGCGTCACATCAGGGGAACTTTAAACTGAGAGGTCAGAGAGAAACCGCAGATTGCTCTGTGCAGAACCCGGTGACAGTGGGGAGAAGAAACCCCATAAACTCAGCATCACAAAGTAAAGCGTAAATGAAACCATGCAGCTTCAGTTTCATCAAGAACATATTCTTCAGATAATAAAAATGAATATCACAGCAGATCACAGCACTAAAACTGAGAATATCAGACGGTACTGACCTCACGTGTTTGCGCAACAAATTTGTGCTTCCATCCTTTTATTGTGTCCCCTAACTTCCTGTCTACACAGGAAGTGTGGCATTAGTGAGCCTGCTGCCCCTGTTCAGAGCCTGAAGATCTCCCAGAGCAGAGACTTTTGTCTTCATCAGTCTGATCAACATCAATCTATGTCCACACAAACGATTACTTTGATTATTGATTAGTCAGCTGATTATTTGGCTCGTTTTGCTGACTGTAAATATCGACTCCACCTCCTGGAGCTTCATGGGGACTAAAGAGAAACTTCTGGGTGTTTCCCCACAGAAGGACGACCATAGAGTGTCTCCTCCTGTGGGGGTGTGTGTTAGAAAACCAATTTGCTTCCTTTAAAAAGTGCTCTGAGCTGAGTGAGCCTGCGCCAGGCTGCTGATGATCTAATGTGAATAAATCCAATAAAAGCAGCGTGATGTAAGCGACACCTTACATCGCATCACGTGACTCTGCTGACTGCTTTGTGAGCGCAGCATTGAAAGCAGGTCACTCTGCAGCTGCAAACACAAGAAGCAGGATTAACTCTGTCCCCGAGGCCGGGAGGGGGGACAGCGTGCACCTCTGTGCACCTCCTCCTCCTCCTCTCTGTCTAACCTGATGTCAGAGGCCTTTGTTCGGCTCTCTGAGGCATCCTCTGCATGTTTCATGGAGCCTCGTTGAGATTCAGGGCGTGACTGAATCTGATTAACAGGAGCTGCAGAAGCACTAAAGCAAATCTGTGGAGGTAAATGTCACGCTCATGTTACAGTGAAGTCAAACAGGAAGCAGAAACACCGTGAAGTCCATTACACTCAAACTCGAAAACCTTCGGCCTGCAGTGTCATTTGGAGACACGTCTGCTTCCTCTTCAGTATAATGGAATAAATGGCCCAAAGTGCCAAAAAAGGCAATCGGTGAAGTACAAACTCGGCGGCCCACCGGACATCACCCGACCTTCCACTGGGTTATTAGCCCATTGCTGCTGTTAGCCAGTTTAACTCCTATAAAAGCAGCTCCACAAGTCATAAAAGGGAATAAAAAGCAGGCACTGCTGCTGAGGTGAAATCAGAGATCAGACATCCATCATTCTGCATGAACCTGAGCTCAGGCTCCAGACTCAGAGCCACCCTGAAAACCTCTGAAGAAACGAGCTTAACCAGTTTCCTACATAAAGGAATTTTAAATAAAGCTAGAAAAACATTCAAAAACAGCTCGATCTTCTTTAAAGGATTGCATTTAGAAAACTAAATAATAATATATTAAAGTACATTATACATATTATAATACATTATGTTTTCACTTCATTTTAACTGACTTTACTTTAATGAGCTTTTACATTTTTAAATTTTTTTATTACAAACAAAATATCCTTTTGTGTTTCTGTATAAGATCAACAGTGACATTTACTCTCACTCACTGAGAAATACAGTGAATATGATCAATAACAAAATACAATGATGGATCGATAAAACAGAATGTGACAAAAAATATAACTAAAGTAAAGAATAAAAGTATACAAATGTAAATAAATTATTATTTAAATTATTTATAATTAAAATATTTAAAAAAAAACCCTCATTAAATTATAAAATGTTGCTATAAAAGTACAATAGCTCATAACTATGAAAGTTTTTAAAGTTATTTTACTTCTATGAGCCGTTTCAATTTATTCTATTTTACTGAGCTGTTGTACATCATTCAGGTGATTGGGTTTTTTGTTTTTATCTGTTCAGCTGCTTCAGTACAGAAGTTTCCTAACTTTTGATATATAGAAAGTTTGTCTCTGTCTTGCCATCTGTCTGTTTTTTTCTGAGAAATAATAATAATAACAACATGCACATCGGGGGGCACCAGAGGGCCTATCCCTGCCCAGTGGCCCTGCGGGAGTTTTGTCCAGCCCTGTGCATCCAGCATTCAGGTTTCCATTAGCAATAAAAGGCTCACACAGTGACCTCAGAAGTAATTTTACTTTTGGTACTTCTTAATCATATGACAGTATTAATAGAAACAGCTATAACTGAGTCTGTGCCTGATCTGCATGTACATGGGGACAAAGCCCCATCCTGATCTGTTGGTGAGTGAACCAGAGATTAATGAGGTCTTACCTGGGAAGGCGTGTGGGTTGGATGACCCTCTCTTGAGGCACTTGGAACAGAGAACATGTACAGAGTAGTGCAGACCAGGCCACTCCTGCAGCAGCATGTTCAGCTCCTCCACCAGTGGAGTGATGGCCTGCCAGGCAGTCCAGATGTTGGGCAGTGAGGCGTGGCTGGCGATGGAAAGAGTCTCCACCTGCAGCTTTCCTTTGGCAGGCCAGTGGCTGATCACCACGGGAACTTTACCCCGATAGGCGAAGATCTGGTGCTTGCTGTCTGAGCGCTGCACCACGTGGCTATTGATCTGCACGCTGAAGCGCGCAAACAGTCCAGGAGGAAACAGGAAGGGGAAACTGTACTGGATGTGCAGCTGCTCCACGGAGAAGAAGTTACACAGAGGCAAAGAGCTCCCGCCAGCCGAAGCCTCCACCTGGACCTCCTCGCTGCTGACGTAGCTGGGGAACTTGTACCACACGGTGGCACCATTCAGAGGCTTGCTGCGGGGTTTGTTGATGCAGTAGCAGACCCCCATCTTCTCCAGTAGCTCCATGATGAGGTGGAGGTCCTGCTGGGTCTGGATGAGCGGTCTGAGGAGCAGGCGGATGACATTAGAGGGCAAGAGTCCATGCTGGAGGAAGCCCTCAACGTGGTGCTGCAGATGGGTGACCCTGAGGTTCTCTCCCTTCTCGTCCTCTATGACCAGACTCACCCTCCCCTTGTCCCCCCTCTCCCCCTCGGAGAGGAGCCGGTCCAGCAGCGTGGACTCATCCCTCTGAAAGAACACGTTGAGAATTGCAATGAATCGTGGAAGATTGTGAAAAACGTACTCCTTCAGCGTGAGGCTGTCCTCAAAGTAGAGCAGCTTCCCACTCTCGTGCAGGTAGGATAGAGCGCTCTGCAGCCGGTCCTCAGTGAGCCCCGCCTGTAAGCCCAGGCGGGCTGAGTCCCACCACGAGAGCCACAGGTCTTTGGGCTTAAAGTGCAGCTCCTCCAGCATCTGCCATGACTTTGGCAGCACACGATGGAGGTTGGGGAAGATCTCCCTGTGCTCTGCAACAGACATGAGCTTCTCCCTCAGCCTTGAGATGTTCCTCTGAGCACCTGTGCAGCTAACTCTCAGGACAGGAGAGAGGATCTGCAGCCGGTGGTTCAGCATGTACTGCAGCTGGGCTTTCCGGCGCCTAAGGTTCTTGTCAGTGACACCGTAAAAGAGAACGTGAGGGCTGGAGGTGCGGACGCTGTAGCCCTGCTCCAGAGCCTGGTCCACCTGCAGAGCCAGCCCCCTTAAACTCTGGATGTCCCTCTTCTCCTGCAGGCCAATCTGCCTGTGGATGTCCAGAGTCTTCTCCTCCACCTCCACCTCTGCACACAGGTCTGCATGTGTGCCCACCAAGCAGACTACAGCATGGGGCACTTTGGCGCAGAGCAGGTGGAGGAAATACCCGACATGGGTGTAAAAGTTCTTGGGCGAGTACGTTTTGAGGTTGATGACAAGAATGTAGAGAGCACCGGGGGAGAGAAAGAAGGGCTTGATCAGGTCGTAGTTTTGCTTCCCTGACAGGTCGTAAACGAGGAATGTGAGGTGGCGATCGGCATCCGCCACCCAGTTGGTGACTTCGATTCCTTTGTTTCCCTGGTTACCACTGGAGTCCCGCTGCGTGCTCACCAGGCTCTGCCTCAGCCGGGTTTTCCCTGCGTTTTGGGTCCCCATCAGGACCAGTTTGAGCCGCGGCTTCACGGCAAACTGAGAGTGTGCAAGCTCCTTCTGATACACTGCAATGTACGGGATTCCTTTCATGCACACCTCATACGGTGGCTGGATCAGAGGGTTATCCTTCACTTTCCAAATGTTCACTTTGGAAAGCTTTCCAAAATTATCAGGAAGAATGGCTATTTGGTTACCTTGTAAAACGAGTTCCTCCAGATTCTCCAGCTCCACGATAGAGTCAGGCAGATATGTGATGCTGTTATTGTCCAGCCACAGGTTCACCAGCTTCCTCAGCTGGCCAATTTCCTCTGGAATATGAATCAGCTTATTCCTGCTTAGGTAAAGCTCCTCCAGTCCTGTTATGCTCAAAATAACCTGGGGAAAGTTTTCAAAGTCATTTGAGGACAGATTGATCATTTTGAGTCTCTGCAGACTGCCGAAGGAGGGGGGCAGCTCTGTGAGGTGGTTACCGTCCAGCATCAGGCTCTCCAGGTGCTGCAGGTGACAGAAAGTGTGGGGTAAGGAGGACATGTGGAGGCTGCTGAGCCACAGGATTTTGATGGACTGCAGCCTCCAAACATCTGCTGGTAACACCTCGAACTTGTTCCCGGAGCAGTCGAGCTCCTCCAGCTCACCGAGGGCCAGGATCTCGGGGGGGAACTGGTTCAGCTTGTTGTGATCTGCGTCCAGAGTTCGCAGGCGGGTGAGGCCAGAGAACGACCTGGGGAAGTCATGCAGGTCGTTGAAGCTCATGTCGAGCTCCTCCAAAGACTGCAGAGTTCCGATCTGAGCCGGCAGGTGCTGGATTTTGTTGTGGCTGATGCACAGCTTCTTCAGCCCTCTCAGCTGCCCCACGCCCTCAGATAGGCTCCTCAAACAGTTGTGGCTCATGTCGAGCTCCACCAGCTGCCCCATCTCAAACACCACCCTGGGGACAGAGCTGAACTTGTTTCTGCGGAGGACCAAGACACGCAGGTTGTTCAGGGAGGATCCCAGCCCGTCTGGCAGCTCCTGCAGGGAGTTGTTCCCCAGGTTGAGCGCCTCGATGTCAGCTATGTCCTCTGGCAGGATGATCTGGTTGTTTTTGGAGCAGAGGGTGAGCTGCCGCAGGTTGCTTCGCAGCTTCCTGGAGCGGAGGGCGGCATCCCTCCACAGCCTGGCCGTTTTCAGATTGTTCTCCTTGTCCTCCATGGCGCTGCAGCCGGACCCCTCCTCCTCCTCCTTCTCCTTGTTTTCATTGAGAGTTTTCATGGATCCTGAGCGGGCAGCATGGTGGACAGAGTCCCTCAGAAATCAGCGCGGTCCTCACCCACAAACCCTCCTCCTGAGAGGGCAGAAGATCCGCTTCGAGTCGGGAAATGATCGAGTTTGTCGAGAGGAGCGGGAGGCGTGTGCGCGGCCGTGGAGGCATCCTTTTCTCCTGCGCCACTCAGTACACAATGAAGGCAGACCTCCGCGCTCACAGCTCCGGCTTCAAACCCGAGCCCCGGAGCCCCGCTTCTCCTCCGGTCATCACCGCCGCCCTCATCGCGTCCATCAGCCGTCTTCCGCCTCTCTCCGTCCGGGTGGATGTGCGCGTTTGTGAGCGCTTTCCGAGCCGCCGTGTTGCTTCCTGGCAGCGGGGAGTGGAAGTGAGGGCGCAGCCGCTCACTGCGTCAGATCTCTGAGCCCTCCTCCTCCCTTTCTCCTCCTCCTCCTCCCTGCAATGTGGGGAGCAGCAGGAGGAGGAGGAGGAGGAGAAGGGAAAGTGATCGGAGGGTGAAAGCTACTTAAACTGTGCAAAGAAATTCAAACACAAAAACAGTGAAAATGTCGACAGAAACATTCCTGCAGAGAGAGAGAGAGAGAGAGAGAGACGATCAGCTGATTAATGCAGAATTTATAAATATAGTCTGAATATTCATGTTTACACATGCAGAGGTCCAGAGTCCAAAGAGGATAAATGCGAGTAAAAAAAAAGAAAAAAAGAGTAAAGATGATATGAGTAATAAAGTCTGGACACGAGCCTGAAAAGACTAAATGTGAGTTCTCTGACGGCAGGAGCAGGACTCTGCCCCCACCTGCTGGTCATAATGTGCAAGTACATCAAACGGCACGTTTAATTCTCAGGTGTGTCCCTCTTCCAGTTTAGTGTTTCTAATGAGTCTTTATTATTTTCTGTTCTGCATTCACTTCAGCTCAGTTTTCAGAGTGCGTTCGCTCGTTTCAGTATTCATCGCAGTTCTGGTTGAAATTTCATTAGTTTCAGTTTTTTTTTAAATATTCACAGCATTTTAGAAGTTTCAAATACTGCAATCATACTATAAAAACGCAGTAACCTTGATAACCTGCAGTCTTACACACCACTCAACAGCTTCTCTCCTCCTGTCATCCCCCTACATCTGCAACACATGTAAGACCACAGTCTACAACACTGAAATCCATACACACAGATCTTTATTTGTTCTCTGGCTGAAATCTTTCCACCTATAAAAGCATGATGGGACTGAAGCTGTTTCCAGACTACTGCAAGCTGACAAAACAAATGGACATCTCCTTCAATTTGATGTTTCCATTCATGCTGTAAAATCTAATATTGTGTTTGATTAAAAATATTAAGTAGACCGTTTTTATCAACTTGTTATTAGAACTCAGTTTGAGTAACCTACCAGTACTTTCCATCCAAAAAGCTGATCAACTCAGTTTATTTGAGTTGTCTTAAATTAGAAAAACTAAATAAGCTGGAAATTTATTCAAAATGTTTTTGTGCCTTCTCTCAGTTTAGCACCAGGTTTATGAACTTGCTAGCTAGCCAGTGTTAGCCTAACTTTGCATATCACTGTGTGCATGCTGCTGGCTCATGTTACTTAAAAATTAACCCCGCAGCTTTAAAAACCTTATATAAAAGTCTCTCAGAGAAATTTTCTGTTGTTTGTTTGAAATAGAAAAGTGAGCAGCTACTAGATAAGAGCCCAGACAAAACTTTTCTGGAAGGTGCAGCCGTTTGGTGTGGGGGGATGTTTTCAATCCATATGAACTTTTATAACATATAACATAACGTATGTTCTTCAGCCCTGTATTTATTTTAAGGCTTTGTAGTTGCTTTTGAACATTTGTGGCATCTATTAATGTCAAATCTAGCTTTTCTTTAGCAACATAAGCAAACTGTTTTTATATTTAACAAACATTTCTGTTTAATTACACTTTAAATAATAATAATAATTAAAGCTGCAAGCAGCGATGAGAGGGCCCTCGCACCCCGGCGCGTCGAGCCAGGCCCAACACCGACACCCAGCAGGTCCGATCTGATGTCACACTGACGGATTTCACGCGTAGAACCACGAACTGAAACTTCATCTCATTCCCCCTAGGTGGCGCTCTAACCAATGATGACAAAGGGCACATCAATCTGTTTCGAGCTCGACTCTCATCATGCCTGTGAAGTTTGGGAGAGATTGGACATTGTGTCTTTGAGTTACAGCAGTTTACTGCTTCTTGGCGAGTGATCGAAACTCTACGTGCCGCCATGACAGCCCCGTTTCATTAATCGTAAAAAGCTTTGCAATTTAACATCACAAAGGTCTTTAGATTCCATTCACTGAAGATCATGTCGATGTGATGAAATCCCTAGATGGAGTTCGTTAAAGTACGAGGCCTGAAAAGAGGGAAAAATGTCCCCAAAATTACATGTTCAATTGAAAATGGCTGACTTCCTGTTGGATTTGGGATATTGCTCCAAGAGACTTTTTTGTACATCTTGATCTCTTA
>VVHJ01034834.1:0-10123 GCA_015107715.1 Tylochromis polylepis
GACAGACACAGCAAACCTTCTTGCCACAGCTCACATTGATGTGCCATCCTGGATGAGCTGCACTACCTGAGCCACTTGTGTGGGTTGTAGACTCCGTCTCATGCTACCACTAGAGTGAAATCACCGCCAGCATTCAAAAGTGACTAAAACATCATCCAGAAAGCATAGGTACTGAGAAGTGGTCTGTGGTCACCACCTGCAGAACCACTCCTTTATTGGGGATGTCTTGCTAATTGCCTATAATTTCCACCTGTTGTCTATTCCATTTGCACAACAGCATGTGAAACTGATTGTCAGTCAGTGTTGCTTCCTAAGTGGACAGTTTGATTTCACAGAAGTGTGACTGACTTGGAGTTACATTGTGTTGTTTAAGTGTTCCCTTTATTTTTTTTGAGCAGTGTATAAATTACAATATAAATCTTTTTAACAGCCAAACTTTCTGAGAGCAGCAAATAGAGTATTTCAACTTGAGCTGAACTTGAAAAGTCTTTCAGGATCTAGAGATAATAAAATCTGTTTTAAAAATATTAAAAATGTTTACCTTCTTTCAACAAAAGTGATATTGAGATGTGATAGAAAGTAAAAAGAGTTTATCGGCAAAAGCAGCATATTAAGTTATTAAGTAAATGGGGAAACTGATTCTCAAGTAAATTAAGAAGGGGCTTTGTAGTTCTGCATACTATTCCTTACATGTGTTAGATCTTCAAAAATTAAATTAAAAAAATGACTATGTGGAATGCATGACAGGAAGAACAATGGTTCAGTCGTTCACACTGTCACCTCCCAGCAAAAAGTTAAAGGTTGTCTTTTTAAAAGACATTATATTATTCATAAGGATCCATTGGTCAAAATAGCAATTCATTTCTGTGGTATCTTTTCTCTTAAATATACTGATTTATACCATTGCATTATCATGTGTAATATATAGGAAAGTTGAACCTGGTTAAAAAAAACCCCTGAAATAACACAGAGATAAACATAAATTACATTTATTGTGCACTTAAATGCGCATTTATTCCATCTAAATAGATGGAAAAATCAATTATCTTTGACTTTACATGATGCACTGTTAACTGTGTGTCTTTTTTAATATCACAGGTATGCCACCCCACAACAGTTTCCTGATGACTGTGTGTCAGTGTTTGACCCAGACGCATGTGAATATTTAGTGCACAAGAAAGATGACCCAACAATACAGTGTCCAGCTTTCAATGCAGTGATGAAATGACTCGGGTTTTGGGGGGATTTTTTGGTGTTCTGAAAGTCTGAAGATGAGCATTTCATATAAATGATGCCTTTTATATCACTTTTGTGCCATTTTTGAGGAAGAAAACATATTCAAAATGTCTGTTAATCATTTTAGATTCTTGAACAACAATTCATATAACGCAGTTTTGGTGAGTTGCACTGAATGCAAACAGAACTACATTTTCACACAAATATCTCTACTTTCTACTGCTGTATATATATCTGTATGTAATGTGAAGTTATGGGTTTTTTTCTGGTTTAAAGATTTAAAATATATATATATATATATATATATATATATATATATATATAAACAGAATACTATCAGTGGGCATGGAAATTGGCCATATCTTGTTGAATTCAGCTCTGCAAATTCATAAAGACCAGTAAACCTCAGAGCATCAGCAATGTAGATCAGTGTAGATTTTCACAAAGAAAATCTACTAGAGTTCATAGAAATGATTGTGAGTTGTGATTCTTTTCCCTACGCATAGTCACTAAAACCTCCATCTGCCAAATCCCACTTTAACCCCCAACTATACTCACTTTTCTGTTTAGGTGTGGAGGCAAAGTCACCCTCTACAATGTAGGCAGCATAAAATAGAGGGTTTTTTTTTAAGTTTTTATTTTTCTTTGCTTGTGTTCAAGCTGATTTAATGTATTAGAATTAGAAATTAGATCAAAATAAATTTCTAATTCTAATATTGTATTATATTGAATAGCATGAAGTCCTTTGCACAGATGGTAGAAATGCCCAACAAAGAGCTACTTTAAATGTTTTATTTTGAGATTTCAGAGCCTGTACTTTTTCAGTTTTACTTGAGTAAAGAAGTTGAATCAGTACTTCAGCTCTTACCAGAGCATTTTTAACACAAGTATCCATTCTTCTACTTAAGCAAAGAATGTCTGTATCTTTGCCAACTCTAACCCAGCAGGTATCAGATAGCAGCTTAATAGCAGACTAAATTGCTTCACACTTGGTAGGTGTTTTAGAGGTGCAAAAGAAATTCCAGCATCGAGGATGAAGTCGCTTAGAGAAGTAGTTCTCATAACTTGGCTCAGACATAGTTTTGGTGTGTGCGTCTGTGTGTGTGTGTGTGGACATAACGACTGTGACTCTAAATTTAAACACTTATGTTCTTCCATGTTCTTTTTACTACCAGTAAAGCACTAGAATTCTCCTAATGCATGCTGATTGCTTAGTGACAGATTTAATAATAAAAAGTTATTAGAAGAATTGTTAAATTACAACAGCAACTATGCAAAAAGCTGGTTGTGATGGTCAGAGAGCATGTAGATGGACATAGTGACGTTAGCCATTGGTTTTGAACACTGATATTATGAAATACTTCTTTAACTTTCTATATTTTCAACGTGATTTACCCTGGACAGGAGGGTAGATTAAGTTATCAAACTGCAGTTATGAACAGTACAGTTGCAACACAAGGAAATATTGCTGTGGGAGTTTTTATAAAGGCATGTCACTACTGAATGGGTCTATGCTACTGCACACTTTCAGCTCCAAATACAGCCAAGCTATAACAGGCTATCGTTAGAAAAGAACAGACATTTGAGCAACATGTGACTTCAGTCTTGTAAAATGTTACACATGATTTTAATTGAAAACTGTCATCCCTGATTAGTTGGTCATCTCTGTCATCTCTGGTTAGTCAAAACATATTTTCCTCATTGATTTCCTTCCTTTCTGATTTGTTGGGTTTAGCAAATCTTAAGCTGAACCCAAACTAAAAAAAAAAAAAAAAATCACCAGGGGCCTCTTGTTTTTGGTATCCAGACCTTGAGAACACCTTCATTAGTGCTATATTTAGTGACGTGAATGAAGTCATGGAATGTACACATAGATTAGCTCATATAGTAAAAACCATATGCTTTTTACTGTATGATCTATGCCTTTATTGTATAATCTAAGCCTCAAACCCTCCTTTCTGTGACTTAGGATGAATACAATTTATAAAAGAAACTCGTTACCCAAAATGAGTGACTGAGACCATAATCTTTATCGGGAAAGTTTTTAATGAGGTAAAAAGGAAGGCTCATTTTCTGTAAACTTCTGTAGGCCCATAAGTATTTTTGCAACTTATTGTCCCCTTTTGGCTTTTAAAAAGAATGTAGATTTAATGCACATTCACACTGGCTTCACTGGTACTGTCTATACTGTCTATGTGCATGGACAAGCATATAAAATTGCTTTACAGTTTGATGTTTCAAAAGCATGTTACTGACCAACAAACAGAAGACATTTTTAATGCACTACTCCATTAAAAAAAGTTAAGTAATCTGCACTTCGCGTATTTTTTAAAATACAAGCAGCATGTCCGCGGTGCAAAGTGCATTCAAGCTGCAGCCTCTTCTACAGAAACATCTGTACTGCACATGGACTAGAAATCAACAGGGCTAAGGTCCTGTGTGACTTCAAGTTCCAGACAGGCAAGAAGGTGCTGGCTAACCAACCAGACATAGTGTCTGTGACACATAACCACAATATTACTAGCATTTTTAGTTATTTTCCAGTATTAGCAAATCAGCACTGCTAAGTGTTAGTCATTGTTAATCTTTAACACTGACTGGGCTACTGTTAAAAATATAACACTGTCAAAAGTGTTCATTTAACACTCAAAAGAGTGGACCCATATAGACACTTTCTAGTGTCAATTTAACGCTCGAGATTTTGCAGTGTGTGGTGTGCTGATGACACCTGGTGGGGCACCTCGCAGTTTCACCTCTCCCACATCCCCAGCTGCTCCCATCCCTGCAACAAAATGTAACATGAATTCATATGATTCTTCATCATATACATAAACACCAAATAAGCCCACATCACGCCACTCTGTGACTTACAAAGCTTTGAGCAGCAGTGGCACCTCCAGAATTTTTTCATAGGGGTGGCCATATAGGGGCCACTAAAAATATTGGGGTGGCACACCAAAAACAGAATTTCCAGTTTTATTATGCTGTTGTAAAAAAATAGGTTCCTTGAAAAATATGGCAAAAAGAAGAGACAGAAAAGAATTATATGTCTAGTTAGTTTCCTTCTATTAAAGTTAATATCACTGAAAACAGGTACATATGAAACCAAATAGTAATAATAATCTGTTTTAAGTAGGAATAAATAACAAGTTAATGTTTCAGCTCATTGCAGGGTGTCTTCCTCTCTCTTGTGCTCACCTTTATTAGAATTATTACCAACATAACATGAAAGATTACGTTTGTACTCTTCTTCTTTTAACGTCAATTTGAAAGCTGACGTTAAAAGAAGAAGAAGTCACTTTTGTTGGGAATTGTGAAGCCATCGAGTATGTCAGGTGTTTAACACACAGTAGGAACACTTATAGATTTTTTTTTAAATCCGTCTCCTGTCGCTCTGAATCCGGTCTATTTTTCTTGTATTTAATTAATTGTAGTTTTTACACTGAAACAGTGGCGTTATTATTGGTTGAAATGAAAAGCTGAAACGGAGCAGGATCCGGTGTCACTGTCAGTGTCATCAGTCACTGATCTGGAGTTCTGAAAGTGAAAGTCGGCTTTTAATTTTATTGTTCTTGTTGTTTAGAGTTAAAAAATAATAATTTAGCAAGGGGGATGGGGGTGCAGACGGGTGGCAGGGAAATTCCTTAAAGCAAATCGCAAAAAAAAAATAATTAAAATAAATATATATAATTCTCTTGGAAATTGTACAATTAGTTTTCAATAAGTTACAGTTACGTTCATTTCATTTCATTAAATCATGTATTTTATTTCTGGGGGACCGATAATAATCCAGACGATTAATCCAGTCCATATTTTGCGTCATTGTCTGTCTGACGCGCCACGATCAGGGTTGCCAGTTTGGTAGAAACAGCAGGCCTGACTGAGCCGCTTGAATTTAGGGCCTAGAAAGGGAGGGCGCGGAGCCTAACAAGGCAACGAAGCGAACAAAAGGAAGTGGTTTTTACGAGCTAAATGTGTATGTTTCATATAACCTCTCCCACTGCTCGGTAAATACACCATCCTTATATTTGCTCTTTGCCCAAAAGAGGAGCTGAAGCCATCATGGCCATCATGGAGTGATCAAAGGAAGAGGTAAAGAGCGGAACACGGTTTGCTTATCTTTTAGCTCGCTATGATAATGCTAGCATGCTAGGTCATTACGCAGCTTTTAGCTGCGGATGAATTAGCGAAGGTGTTAGTGAGAAATATTGAACGTATTACACTTAATCCACGTATTAATGTTTGATTAGTAGCCACACGCGACTCAATATGTTGTTTATAATGACAAAATAGTTTCTACCATGTATTGGATATTAATGGGTGGTGCTTACAGAGCGTAAACGTGTTTAAGCGTCCGTCTGTACCAGGACTGAAACTGTTTCGCTATCGCTTATTGTGCTGTTTTTCTTAGTGATTTTATTGTGGTTTGGGGGCTTTTTTTAAAGGCTGTTGTGGGGTTTGTTTGTTTTCTGAAAAATCAATAACTTTATAAATAAGTTATTGGTGCAGTTATTAAGTGCAGACCCTTGAATTTGCTCACTTCCACCTGACTGTAGTTCAACTATTCCGTTGAATTTCTGATATGTCAACACTTGAAGGACTTTAAAGGATCTGTCTGGGGCTATTGGTCTACCACAAACTTTATGGTTTTATGATGTAAGAGTTTCACTATTAAAAATTATGCAGATCTTCTCTCTCACACACACTTTTTTTCCCCACATATCTGTGCGTGTGTGTTTTCTATGTTTCACAACTAATATTTCTGTATAATTAGCAGTACCGCTTAATGATCAAGTCATTTTTTTGGCAGACAAATGTGATAATGTTCTTGGATTATCTTACATAAAATACAAAAACAATTCCTCCCTTCTTCCCCAAGTTTGTCCTGAATCAGCACCAGTTGTTGAGGTCTTCCCAGGGCCCTTTGGGGCCCAGGAAGAGGATGCATCGTGGTGGAGATAAAGACTTCCAGACCTCAGCTCGAAAGATGGGCACATCCTTGTTGTTCCAGCTCTCAGCTCATGAAAGAGAGTTGGATTTAGTATTTCTGGACCACAGCTATGCCAAACCATGGAATGCGCACCCAGATGCCAGCAGCGCTCGCCCCACGAGGACGCTGTTTGTTACCCCACGTCGCCAACCTGAACCCGTTTTGTGAGTTAAAAATGCTCCTATTAGTCTCCTTCTCTTTAATTGTGGTAAAATTAGTCATCTGATGAGCATTTTTAATCACTTGCAGTGATGCGGTGGTATTTTCTTTGTCTGCAGAGATTCAGATTCTGTAATAGATGTGGAAACCATAACTCCAACACCCGTTCCTCTATATGATAACCACAAAGCCCTTAGTGTGATGAAGGAGTGTGAGCGGCATGTCCTGTTTGCTCGCACAGTTGCTGAGAGTCCCCCGCCCCCTGATGACTGGGAGGAACATGTAAACAAGTAAGCAACCACCTCAATGCTCCACCTTTTATCATGTAGTTATCCACTTGCAGTAAATCACTTTGAAATAATTCTGCTTCAGGACAGGATGGACAGTGGCCCAGAACAAATTGTTCAACAAGGTCATTAAAGCTCTGCAAGCGGAAAGACTAGCCCGTCTGGCCAATGAAAATGTAAGTTTTGTTCCTTTGTTTATATTTTATTTTTTATCAGATATTCTCAAAAAAAGTATGATTTCTAGATATAAACATTTAATCATTTCTAAATGGTACTAAGAGTGATACACAACTCCTTTGTTTGACTGTGGGGAAAGATTTAATAGTTGAAATTTTATATATAATATTGGCACTTTTTGTGCCAATATGATGGTGCCTAATATCTATATATATAGATATATACTCAGCTGATGCATATAGAATATGTGCCTGCATCAATAAATTAAGAAAATATTTAAACACACAGTCTGTTCTGTTTGTGAAGCCCATAAACAGACATGCTTTTATATGAATATCTGATTTAATTTTCTGTTCAATTTTACATATGTGGCTGCAGCTAAGCTATGAGAATAAGTTACTACTGTTTGAGATTTGTAAAAGATGCATCCAACCCATCTGCTGAGATCTGTAGTACATTGCAGTTCATCACAAAAAGTTAGTTTGTAGTGAAGCACCCCGTTTGACTTACTAAATAGCAGAACAGACTTGCTGCAGTTATTCTCCCCAAGATTCGTTAGCATAATCCTTCCTTTCATTCTTATTTTTTGGGGGGGGGGGTTCATTTTAGTTTTTCTCTCAGGGCTTCAGGTGTCTGGAAGTGTTGTGCACCTGGCTCTGGCCCTTGGGTCATGTTTTGCCTGTGTGTGATGTAGATTTTGAGTCCCTAGTTCTGCACAGAGAATTGCATACCCTATTGCTCCTTTGGTTAATAAATTTAATGAACAAAAATGAAGAAAGCTACTGGGTGATGTACTGATGGATAATCTGTTTACACAGAAGCAACTGAAAGCATGAGAGAAGGAATTTACAAAAGTTTTTTACTGTATGACACTAATTTTAGGGCTTACCATGCCAACTCGCCAGCTGAGCGATGGTGGGGATACCTGGTTCTGTAGGTTATATTTCAGAAGTAAAAATGACTGAATTGTTCTGTGATCTTGTTTCTCACAGACTTCCAATGAGCCAATTTTACGAAGGATAGCTGTGGACAAGTGTGCAAGGAAGGTGCGGCATGCGCTGGCCAGCGTGAACTGGGACACCAAACTGACACAGTGGTTACACACCACTCTAATTGAGTCTTTAAGCCTAGCCATGCTCGCCGCTTACCTGGATGTGCTGCAGACTCTCAAAAGCAAGGTACATAATTGAATAAAGAGTTTGAACTGATGTACATTTTTTTTCTGTCAGGTATGTGCCAGAGGGATATGCTACAAAGTTCAACACAGCCTGGTTTTCTTTGCCTTAGCTGGCTCGACAAAACCTAAAACCCCAGTGGAAGATGATGGGTGTCAGCCAGGTTTCCTGCTTCAGGATCTATGCGTGCTCACATAAAAAGGGGTGTTTCACACATCATTGTGACTCTTCTTTCACACAAAATTCCTATGCTTGCAGCCTGCTTCTGAGATGTTCTCAGATGATAATGATGATAAAATGCTGATTTCAAAATCTATAAAGAACATTAAAAAGTTCAGTGCTACACTGTTGCAAGTAAGACAAAAGATTAATGCCGTAGAAAATTGTTACTTAGTGCACAAAGCAGTAGAATAAACATTTTTAATTCAGGGTAATTGTTTTATCTCTGAGTGCGCTCTCAGTGCTGCTGGGTTGTTGTTTTTTTGTTTTGTTTTGTTTTTCCCTAAGGTGACGGCTGCACATTAGAGCACTGAAACTTTAAACTGGATCCATTTAAACGTTTAAGTGTTACTGTCCCACAGACTAATAAAGGAGACTTGGAAATTGGTTTGGTTTGTAGGCAGATCGAAGTGAAATTAATTTTATTGAATGAAGGTATTCCTGGAGTTAATTCTTGTAGCTGCAGTTCCAGCAGTATAAAAGATCATCTGCAGTGATTTTTTTTTTATTTTTTAAATTTTTCAACCAAAACTTGGCGCACAACCTGCTCCATGTTATGTATTCAGGATAAGTTACTACGGTGATTTCGGTTAAAAGAGAGCCACATTCATGACACAGAAAACTTGACGCAGCTCACCATTAATTAATGAGACTGTTGATTCATTGTTACGTTTCTCTGTTTGCGTAGTTGCCCTCGCTGATCGACAGAATGTTGCTGTCATCGGCAAAGACCGGCGCTCCGAGCGCAGAGGCGCTGTCACTGCTACTGAAACGGCCGTGGGACCCAGCTGTTGGAGTTCTGTCTCAAAACAAGCCGGTAAAATGAAATCAGTCGCTTTCAGTTTACAACAGAAAACATTTGTAACATTTGTACATGTGAAGCCCTGAATCCTTTTTTTTTTTTTTTTCGCAGAGCAAGCTTCCTGGATCCCCACTCATCCTTATTGCACCATCAAGCCCAACTAATCCCGCCCTCTCCACTTCACGGCGAATGAGATTCTGGCAGTCACAGCTCTCCTTTTTTGGAAAGGTCAGATGTCCCATGAGATCAAATCTTTGTGTTTTCAGAAATATTTTTCTTCCCTCTTTTGTCTCAGGAAAGTGCCTTAAACAGCTGTTTTTGTGTTAGGTCATCCCAATACACACTCACGTGAACAGCGGGGCCAATATTGGCATCACCCAGTGCCTAGAGCACATGTTGGGTACTGTCAGGGCCAAGGTCATGGAGGTAGGATGTTTGTTTTTATTTGATGCGGTAGTGACTATAGCCGCGATGTGATTGTGATCTTATTTTGTTAAATTCATGTAGGTGAATGTGGCAGATTTGTAATTATGCACATTGCTAATCGTATTTATTAGATAATGACTCAGATCACTGGCATAACGAGAAGTGCTATGTTATGCTTATTTATATTTTTGTATGTGTCTGCACCTGCAGTGATTGCGTGTTTTTTTTATAAATGTCACCACCAGGTTCACAGTCACTTCCCTCACAAACCCATTATCCTGGTCGGCTGGAACGCTGGGGCTCTTATTGCTTGCCATGTAAGACTTTTTACCATCTATTCATCGTAGTGGTTTAATGTGATGAACTTAATAAAAGTGCATGATTGTCAAAGGTGTACAATAGAATACATTTTAATAATAAACTTTGACTTCAGGTGTCCCTGATGGAATATTTGACGGCTGTGGTCTGTCTTGGCTTCCCCCTGCTAACAGTCAGTGGGCCACGTGGGGTATGACCTAAGGCATTATCTAGCTTCAGCATTGGTTCTTATCTTTGATATTTTACTGAACTGTTAGGGGAAAAAAAATAATACCGTCTTCTTCTCTTTTTTCTTTTCTTTTCTTTTTTTTTTTTTTTAAATATAACTGAAAAA
>VVHJ01034834.1:15380-25740 GCA_015107715.1 Tylochromis polylepis
CAAAAATGATTTTTTTTTTTTTTTTTTTTTTTTAAAGTGTGTAGTTATGTGTTAATGTATTTTTTGAATATGCAACATTTGTAATTGGTTACCCAAATGATTTTAAAAAACAAAACAAAATGAAAACACGGATCTAGTGGAACTTCTGTGGTTTAGGTACATAAAACTGTAGTGTATCATTTCTCCCCATTTTTTTGTTAATAGATGCCACCATGTCTAATGGGCTTTGATACTACCAAACATTTTTTACCAAGCATTTAAAAACTTTTTTTTTTTTTTTAAAGTGACCTAATGCTAATGGAATAAAAGATTATAAAATGAACTCTTTCCTGTCCACTCATCCACCCTCATGCTGTTTGTGCCAATCCACAGGGTCCGGTCCTGAGCTCCGCCGGTACCAGCAGCAGTGCTCTGCTTCGGGCAGTGCCTGTGGTCACCACAGGAGGAGTGGCTAAAACCACCGCCATCCATCAGCTGCTCACCAATGGTGGGCTGGCCAAACTTGCTAGCAGCCTGCCTGGCTTGGCACACATCACCAACCAGACCACCGGTATGTCTCGAGCTGCCAAGACACGACGGCCACGTTGAATGCCCAGAGTTTGTTCATCCTTTGTTTTGGAAACAGTAGTGCAGGAGGTCTGTAGGCCGGAAGTAGAGGAATGTAGAGGACATCTCTGATACTTGCAGAGATGGTTTGCCTGGAATGAGCCTAACTGTTGTAAGGTTTGCAGAGGAATGTGCAGCCATACGTACAGCAGTCAAGGGCAGATTAGTGGCGTACATGTTTTCATGTTCACTGAATGGAAAGTCAAATTTTTGAGCTTCCATCTGATGTCGGACACACAAAGGCATGGAACAGTTTGATCCTGAATAATTGTGAGTTAAGTTAGGATCAATGTTAAGAGGGTTGACCAAATTTAATAAGACACCTGTTTTTCAGTCAAAACTGCTTTCTGTGTCGGCTTTGTTTGTTCAAGCTATCATTTCATGTTTGTTCCTTTTTGTTTGCCTGTTTTGAAAACCCTTCCATTAAATCATCTGCTTTCAATTATTCATTTATATTAATGCTGACCTCCTAGAGAGTTGTGTTGAGAAGCAATAACGTTGGCACATGGCATTACCCAAGCTGTTCCTGTTATAATAAAGACTGGAATCAAACTTGTTTTCATTGTCGTCTTGTCATTTTATTTTGAGTGTAAATCAGTTGGCTTTCTCACCCCTTTCACTTACCTGAACCTCCGAATTTGCTTTTACCTTTCATGGTCATCTAATATCATACATGAACATGCTTTTAAAAAAAAAAAAACAGCTATCCTTTAGATTGCTTGCATCACAGCATGTTTGCAGCAAATTAAATGTTTATAGCCGAATTATAGTCTTAATTTAGTGTATTTGGAGGTAAATCATTTATAGCGTGTTATTTCTGTGTGTGTGTGTGTGTGTGTGTTGTCAGGAGGGCAGAAAGCCCCCACTTCTATAACGGTGACCCTTCGAGGAGCACATCCGAGTAGAGTGGGATCTGTCAGCCAAGCTGGTGGTGAAGCTGTGACTTCAGCTCATACCCATGAGCCCAAGGTGTGCCTCAGTTCAGGACCTAGTCATACACATTTAACTTGGAGCTTTTTTTTCCCCCCTTATTCTTGGTTACATGTTTGTCTGACTAACAAAGGGTTTGACAAATTTCTGTTATCACTGCAAATGTCCATGCAGCCCATTTAAGTTTTTCATTTTGGTAGCTTGTAATCGTTCTCACTGACATGGCAGCCCAGTGCCTACTTTTAAAATGTTTTTGTTGTCACTATTCTATACTTCATTGTGGAGGTAGTGTAGAAAATAATTACCAGCTTAATAGCATAGCCTTTGACCCAGTTGTTCACAGTATCTTGTAGCCTCATGTATTTTAGGTCACATAAAGCTACTGGTGCATAAACTGAGGACTGAAGGTGCATTAACGGAGAAACACTGAAGCATTTGTTAGAAATGACACACAGAGGTGAAAATGTCAGTTACAGCTTTTCTTTTTTATGAAGAGATGACAGCATTTGAGGAAACAGGCAAAATTTAAAAAACAGATGAATTTCTTTTACTTTCTTAATATTTTGCCTTCACATAGCCAGACTTTCTTTTTACTCATTTTATAAGTCCAGTCCTTGTACCTGACCATTTTCAGAGAAAGTTGTTTGTTAAGCCACTTAACACTGACCTATGAAGCATGCAGGCATAAAAAAGGCACCTAAATGAAAGGATCAACCAACATTGTGTGTACACCTAACAGACAACTTAGCAAAGATCTGTTCCTAAATCACATCTTTAGGCAGTTTGTTACTTGCAGCCTATCGTTAAAACACATTTGTTCCCGTTTCTTTGGTTGAATCTATGAAAAATGCCAAAAATAACATAGTTTAACAGGCATGCAACACTATTTTTGCACCACCAGGGTAATTCAAAAAGAGTTATTAGCCAGAACACACACACATATATATATATATAAAACTCATCATGATGTGCAGTCTATAGCAGATGAGCAGTATATAAAAGTCATGTCCTTTGGAAAAAATCCAGCAAAGATCTGACACAGGATCTGAGAGATACATCTGGCCCTTCAGCTGATCCATCTGCTGTTCACTAAAGTCTCATCAGAAATGGTCTCAGTGGAAGGGTGGCTGTCAAGAAGCCATTCTTAAGGAAAGGAAACTGCAAGAAAAGGTTGAGGTATGCCAAAGTGCACAAGAACTGGTCTGAAAATCAGTGGAAACTGGTCTTACAGAGTGATGAACCCAAATGTGTGGGTTTTTTTTTAAATTTTGGTTCAGATTGTCATGTGAATTTTTAAGAATGACAATGATCTCATACACACGTCTAATAAAGTAAAAGAAAAACGTAATGGATCACTATTAATCATGGATTGGCCTCCCCAACGCCAGACCTCAACATTATTGAATCAGTGTGGAATCACCTTGACAGAGACCATAACCAAAGGCAGCCAACGTCCAAAGAAGAGCTTTGAATGTGCTTCAGGAAGCCTGGAGAACTATTCCTGAAGACTACTTAAAGAAATGAGAGGGAAGCTTACCTAAGGGAGTTCAGACTGTGCTCAAGAATAAAAGGTGGCTACACCGAATATTGACTTTCAAGCTTGTTAGAAAAGTGCAAAAGTCTTTTTTTTTTTTTGTGCCTTATTTCCATATATGTTTCCACATGTTTTAGTAAATTGCCATATCCATAAATCCCCATTTCCCATTTTCCCTAGCAAAACATAAAGAACTGAGGGGTGGCTCGAGACTTTTGCACAGGACTGTAGAAATAAACACAAAATCCTCCCATGCCTTGTCTTTCTCAGATAAGTATTAGACTGCAGATCAAAGTGTGCTCCACTTCTGAAACTGGATGTAGCTGAAAATATCTCAATATTATATCTGAGGATTCTGAGCACACTTTAAAGTAAATGTCAAACATGTTATTGCCCCGAAGAATTTAATATAAACCGAGAATGGCCTGCGAGTTAATTAATTGCACTGTGCCCTTTTACAGCACTGAAAATCTCGGCTCACTGTGGGCAAATCCCTGATGCAAGATGGTGATGTGCGAAAGTACCTTAGGAGCCACAGCCTGCTGATGAGACTGCACCCTCCTCGTAGTGACGAACACACCGCCGCACAGTGTGCAGAAGACCACGCCTCACAGAGGGCCCCCCTGTGGAGATGGTGGGAAAAGGCCAAGCAGTCGCTTTTAGTCGTGACCAAGTCCGAGTGCTGGATAGAACAGGCTCTGCTAACTTCAGGAGATGTCGTCGTGCTACAGCCTGCACTCCTTTATTACACCTTTGACTTTAAACTGACAGCTTGATCACATGTTCTTGGGAGCAAATTATATGCTGAGGGTAAACTATAAACTACCTGGAGTGTGTTGGTGCAGTCCAGGTAAAGCCTACAAAAGGACAGCTGTGCAACAGTTCACCCTGATCGGAAACCTGCTGTGCACCTCAGCAAAGATAATGTTTGAAGTCCTTAGTCTCAGAATATGTTGAGTTCTATCATTGCTATATCTGTATATGTCCATATAGATGCAATAACAGTAATCCATATAATAAGTGTCTGTCATAATTGTTTCTTTTTATGTAGCAGTTTTATTTCCCTGTGAAGCTTCACCAAACTATAATTTGATGTAATGTGCTTCTGAAAGGGAGTCTATTGAGATGCTTAGTTTGAGTTATTTGCACTTATAAAACTCCAAAACATGGACACTGACAAGCAAGCTTTTGTTGCACTCGTTTCCATCTTAACCTGTTGTTCTATAGCCTCAAACACTGGACCAGAGTACTATTTCCCATCTGCACCGTGTCATGACCTCAATGCACACAGAGCTTTTGTTTGAAATAAACATATTACCTGAATGCACTGCTTTTCCTTTACTTAGCTAATGTAAACATTTGATCTTGTGTGCTAAACACTTGTAGCACTGAGCAAGCTGAGACACTCCCCTCTTGTTCAAAAGGTTATGGAGAAGCTCGCTCCGATGCGTGATAGTCGCACTGCTGTGTTTACAGCCGCAGCATAAATACAGCCCACTTATTGCAGACGACATCCTGTCAGCAGTCAGATAAGATATAGATGGGAGTGTCTCTCTTCCTCCTTATGTAAACCTTTGCATACATTAGATAGCATGAAGGATCCCATTTAGACAACAGCAGCTGCTGGTATTTCCTCACATCATTGCCACCAGCCCCTCTTGAAGCAGTCCATCTGAGATTTTGCCATCCAATCACATCTGCAGTCTAGCTTTACTGTCCTGCAGACACTGAAGTTGAAGTACAGTGAGAAGAGAAGTGTTTTACATACACTTTACACTTCATGTTAGTACTGTGGGCAATACAATGAACTACAAGCAGGATGTGTGTATATTCATGGGTACAAATATGTAACATATTTATGTAGAAGGCCTGAACAGTTCAGGGGGAAATCAGCAGTATTGGAAAGATGGACCATGAATGAAAAGCGGTAACAGAATGGGTTTAATGGTTAATATGTGTAAGCTGTAGGTCCCTCATGCTACAAGCATAGATAACATAAAAGAATTAAACTATTAAAATCAAACACAAACTCAAGAAATGCTCCACAAAAACTGGATAGGTGGAAAAGTGGTTCGTCTGAGGACTTCAATTTGAATCTGTATTTTCTTTTTTTTTAATCACTGCTTGAAGCACAAATGAGATATGAAGTCATGAGGAAGAAACTGATAAAGTGCATCCAACTTGCACTGATAGAATAAAGCAACCTGTGACACATGGCATCTTACCATCTACTGTCTCAGGGCTCACTTTTTTCTAGGATTAAGAAAGCTAAGGTTAAGAAACCAATATACATTTTTTCATTTTAGTAGTTTGTAATTATTAATAATAATTTTAACAAACTCCCCGTGGAAGCTTCTTTCTGCCACTGAAATAAATAAATTACCATTCACAATTTTGGGTTATTATCCTACAATAAACAACATAATAATACATTGGAATAATACCCATTTTTGTAATTTTTTTTTCTTTTGTATGGCAGAAAAAACAAGCAAGCTTCCATAAACCGAACCCTATACAGGCATGAAGTCACGGGGAATAAACAGATTGATAGAGTGGATGAAATTTCCATTGGTAGAATAAAATAAATGGGCTGCTTCTTATATAGTGCTTTTCTACTCTACCTGAGCACTCAAAGCACTACAGAAAACATACCTTATTCACCCATTCATACAAGTACTTCTTTCTATGCTTTCTGTCTAACATTCACACTCCAGTGGATGCATTAACTTGAGCTTCAGTATCTTCCCCAGGGATGTTTGGCATGTAGACAGGCGCAGCCAGGCCTCGAACAACCAGCCGGTTAGTAGATCACCTGTTCTACATTTTGACCTACAGCCACCCTAGAGCACCTGTCAGGTACAGCCTACCCTCCAGGGTTCAGGGCCACACGTTTTACAGAGATTAACAGGCCTTATGTGTGACCTTCTGCTAGAAATAATAATAACTTATTACTTTAAAAAACTCGAAATTTCAAGTTATTTTCTCAGAAGTTTGATAACATCGAAATTTTGACTTATGATTGTCTTTTTTTTTCCCACCGGCGGAAACAAGCTTCCCTAAAACTCAGACTGTCCTTCGTGTTTATCGCTTCTTTGTTATTTTTTTTTTTTTAAATTTTAACTCTGTGAATCTGTCTAAACGTGTTCCGTAAATTACCGACAGGTGGCGCACTAATCGCTTCTGTTTCGCTCGTGACTCTTTTACTCCAGAAGGGTCTGTTTGTTTGTTTGCGCGTGCATGTCATAATGCGAGTGGGCGGCCGTTCTGTAGTGCGCGCGTGTGAATAATTGCGCACGTTTTGGCGAAGCTGTCTCGCGCTCGTGGAAGTAAAGGGAGAGGGGGGAAACAACGTGGAGTGTAAAAACAAAAAAGATCACGAATTTACGCGCAAAGTGCGGCTGAACTTTTTTAAACCGGGGAGGGGATGTTTACAAAGCGGTGGTTCGGGGGAGATAATTTGGGTCTCTGGCCGTGTGTACAGCAGAGCAGAGGGGAAACTACCATCACTATAATAATTCCCCACAAAGACACATTCCCGGTCGGCCAGTTTCTCGTCACTTACACGCTGTTCACGCGGAGACAAGGTAACAATAAAATTTCACACGTGCATCTGTGGTAATTGGGGATTTTCTCCGCCCCTGCTGGGCTGCCATATCATCAAAGTTTCTCGGGCAGTCCTCCGCACTAGCCCTAAGCTCCGGCTGGATGAGCGAAATCACTGCCCCCAGAGCCAAGAAAACACCGGAGAGAGGCTGGATTTAAAACCCGCCCTCCAGAGGGATCTCGTCCCCCCCCCGACCAAAAAAGAAAAGAAAAGAAAAAAACCTCCCATTTTCTCTCACTCTATTTCTCTTTCTCACTTCTGTCTCTCTTTTCCCTCTGTCCCTCTCTTCTCCTCTACCTTTATCCATCGCCTTTCGCCGTTTCCCCTCCACAAACATGGATCTCTCGGCGAGGTGTTTGTTTCTTCTATCATGTCTTGGCGTGGTATTGGCGATCGATTTGGACGCGATTGATCCAGGCTACTATGTGGAGCCCATTGCCACATCAGAGACGATCGACTATAAGGATCCCTGTAAAGCTGGTGAGATTTGTCCCCGTTTTTTTTCTTTCTCTTGTACTGTGTATGATTTTCTTTTTTAAAAACCATATTTATGTGGATGTTTAAAAAAAAAAATGCCACGAATCAACGTGGAGCTCGCACAGAGCAGCCAGAGCAACGCTTTTGGAGAGATGACAGTAGTGGATGTAGTTTTTAAAGGCTTGAGGGAACATTGTGTGCAATTGTTTTGTACTAAGTGACATAGTTTCTGCAGTTTGAGCCATCCGAGGCGCACACAGCATAACCCAGCTCAGAGAGCGGCTCCCCCGATCGTAGGGATGAAAACGCATCGATTGAAGGTTTCTGGGTGCATTTCGCGATACATGAAAAGTTTTCTGGGGGGTTTAGTTTTCGGTTGAAAAAGTTGGAGCCTACTGTTTGCACTCATGCTTCAAAATGTGATCAAATCCCTCCTGCAGGATGTCTCCTCTGTTATATATATATATATATATATTTTTTTTTTTTTTTAAAGTCTGCGCTGTTGGGGAAACAAAGGATTTCTACAGTTTGATTTGCAGACTTCTTCTCCCTTTGCTGGCCGCTTTTGTCATTGCACAGATCTCCTCTCGGGTTTTTTTTTTTCTTTCCCTACCGGTTGTTTGCACGGCCACTTAAAACAAAGTGGAGGAGGGGAGAAAGTAGAGTACAGTCTAGTTTAGATATTTATGCACATATTTTTCTGCTGGCGGTTGTCTTTATTTGTTGCAGTACAGAGAAGAAGTAAGATTCCACTCCACAGCAAGAGCTAAAAAGAAAAAAACCCAAATAATAATTTTACAGTACTGTACAGTAACTGCATTGAGTATGAGTATTTAAACTGTAAAGAATACACAGGCTCCAAAGGGGAAGCTGAATAATTCAACAGATTATCTCAGATCTGTGACACAAAAGTTAAAAAAGCTTCGCTGGAGCAAATTCAGCATGACTGTGATTTCAAGTTGGCCTTATTACCTGGCAAATATTTCACGAAATGACCTGAGCGGCATAACTTTCCACAACAGCCATTTTGGCATGTCTTTGCAGGGTTAACATAGGTGTAATTAATATAAGCCCATGTGGACCTGTTCCATTCAGATGGGGGCAAAAAAAAAACCTGGCTTTGGCTCACACGGGCTCACTGGGTTGGTTGTGACACACTAAAATTGAGCTTAATTATTTACTTTTTTTTTTTTTAATCAAGTAGACCTGTGTTTACTTTGGGTTACATGTCAAAATGGCTGCTGTGAAAAAGTGCCCGTTTTGGACCCATGTCCTGAGTGAATTTGAACAATGTGACTGTGAGCCTTGGCATAGATAGAAAAGCCTACAGGACGATCAGTTACCAAGTGAAAAGCAGGCGCAGCAGAAATCGGGAGGTACTAGCCGTGGTGCCACTAATCAGAGCTGCAGTGGCTGTCCTCCTGAAATGACCCCACGGACACACACACACAAACGCACAGTGCTCTGCTTGCACAGTTTGGCTCTGAAAAAACAAAAGGACAGGTGCTTCAGAGTTGGCACAGTGATTGTCGGTGGAAGTCAGTTTGTGTGACAGCTCTCTAAGGGTATTCCACAATGTTAACTTGTAACCCTCAATTGCGCTTTGACAACAACAATGATAAAAATCACAAGATTAAGCTTAGCTAAAGAGGATAAAGAGAAGCCTGATTAATGTTAGGACCCTATTCTTTGGTCAGACCAAGATCTGTCCAACACGGACTGCTGTACAGTGGGGAAGGTGGCACTGCTTCGGTGTTTCTGTTAAGGAGAAAACATTTACACTAAATTGCCGGCTCAAGAGGATGGTTCCCATTCTCCAGAAGCCTGGGAACGGACCAATATTCCAGTAAATGATGATCCAAAACCCTCTGCCAAAATTAAAGTCTCTAGAGAAGAAAAAGAAGAGAGAAAAAAAACTGTAAAAATGATGGCCTGTCCAAGTATGTCGCTTGACTTCAATCCAGTGCAGCACCTTTTCGGAGGAATTTTAAAGAGAAGCAACGAAAACCTCTTCATCAGAGCGGAGCTGGAAATGGATCTAAAGAAAGGCAGAATGAGGCCTGTGTTGTTGTTTTTTTGTTTGTTTGTTTTTTCCAAAGTAAATATCTCAGCCTATATTATTTCTTATTATACCATGAAGCAAATACTTTACTGGTCACGTTCCACAGGGGTGTACATACTTCTGTCTCATACTGTATATAATGCTGCTTCTGCCTGTGGTGAGACCTGCATATTTTCCCTCTTTATTGTTTGCCAAAGATTATCGGAGTTGTCATTGTAGTCTTTTCTTTTTTTCTTCCTTTCTTTGTACTGTGAGCTCACTGTCTTGCCAAATCCCTTTGGGGAAGTTTGAACAGATTGCCTTTTCCATCTGGTAAAAGTATTCAGGTTACAGATAGAGAGTTGGCTTCAGTCACAATGACCTCTAAAGTCCTGGAAGTGCTTACTGATTTTTAGCATTTGACTGTCTCTGATGTGTCAGACAGTTATACAACAGAGTCCAGTCCTCCTACTTTAAGTTACCAAACTACCCAAAGAAGAGGAGTAAGGAAAATCTAAAGACTGCACTGTAAGAGTGCTGTTATTGTATATAAACATGACAAAGACAGGCGAGTGAAGTCCAAATCATGAAGATGTTCCTTCCTGTTTTCGCTTTCCTGCCTATCTGAGTCATTCAAGTGCTCGCACCGGATCTCTAGTATGGATTAACTGGAAACTAATGATTCTTATGAACGGTAAAGCGACAAAACAATGATGATGCCTCTTCTAGGAAGTCTAGGGGTTTTTTTCTAGGAAAATATTGATATACAGTGGCTTGCAAAAGTATTCTGCCCCCTTGAACTTTTCCACATTTTGTCACATTACAGCCACAAACATGAATCAATTTTATTGGAATTCCACGTGAAAGACCAATACAAAGTGGTGTACACGTGAGAAGTGGAACGAACATCATACATGATTCCAAACATTTTTTACAAATAAATAACTGCAAAGTGGGGTGTGCGTAATTATTCAGCCCCCTGAGTCAATACTTTGTAGAACCACCTTTTGCTACAATTCCAGCTGCCAGTCTTTTAGGGTATGTCTCTACCAGCTTTGCACATCTACAGACTGAAATTCTTGCCCATTCTTCTTTGCAAAACAGCTCCAGCTCAGTCAGATTAGATTGACAGCGTTTGTGAACAGCAGTTTTCAGATCTTGCCACAGA
>VVHJ01034836.1:0-15717 GCA_015107715.1 Tylochromis polylepis
ATACTTGAAATTAGCTTTGAAAGTTATATAAATATAAAACATTGCTGAAGCTGGAACGTTAGCCCCCCCCCCCAAAAAAAAAAAAAAAAAAAAAAAAAAAAAAAAAAAAATAAAAAAAAAAAAAATTAAAAAAAAAATTTAAATTTTTTTTTTTTTTTTTTTTAAGATCTACCCAGAAACTTTGATCATTGTCACCAGGCGCTGCAGCTCATCATCAGATATGTTCCCTCGTAAGTCTGTATACTGTATAATTCTGCTAGCTTTTCTTCTCTTCTTTTAATGTTTTGGGCTTTAAACTCTGAATTTGTACACTTCAGTTTTGATTCATCATTGGACTTCTTTCTGTGGAGGGCCAGGAGTGACTAAATGAATTAATTAAATATGCCATTAAATAATTAAATGTTTCATTAATTAATTAAAATTGGAATTAATTAATGAAATATTTAAATAATTAATTAAATGCCCATTCATTTCATCTAAACCATTTAATAAATAATTTATTTATTTCAAATTTTATTTAATTACACATTTAATTATTTATTTATATATTTAATTAGTTAATTATTGACACAATTAATTATTTAATGTGGTATTTATTTAATTCATTTTGGCACTCCTGACCCTGCATTTGTCTTCATGAATTTATTTTCATCTGTCAGCCTCAAAGTCAGGGGTGGGGCTAACGCTGATCCAGTCAAAACCATGGCTTTGGCCTGGTGGCCGTTCTTACAGTGGGCGTTTTTCAACAACAGCTACGAACATGTAGAAAATAACAGCCTCTGTCAGCTGACTGTTAGCGGAGCTAGCGACATCTCAGAAAACATCGAAGCACATTAACCCCGCCCCCTGACTTTGAGAGGTGAGGATGACAGATAAAATTAATTCAAGAACACAGCTGCAGGGTCAGAAGTGCCAAAATGAATTAAATAAATACATCATTAAACAATTAATTAAATTTGACAATAATTAATTAAATATGTAATTAATTAATTAAATGTGTCATTAATTAAATAAAATTTGAAATAAATAAATGATTCATTCATGAGCATTTAATTATTTAAATATTTATTTAATTAATTCCAAGTTTAATTAATGAAACATTTAATTAATTATTTAATGGCGTATTTAATTAATTCATTTTGTCACTCCTGGCCCTCCATTTGTTTCAACCCCTTTGCGTGTAAAGGTGTAATGTCTGGTGCTGTAACCTCACAGAACCTCACAAAACCATAGTATTGGTGGTATTGAATCCTGCTGCCCGTTGATAAACTGCAGTATTGCCCACATTTTCACATAACCCTGTTGTGCACCTCATGCTTGCATGCCATGTACAAACTAGTCTTCAAAGTGTTGAAATAAAAACAAGACTGTTCTGCATTATGTTGCATTATTGTTTGTAGTGTATGTCGTGTATATGCTGTACTAGTTGGTTAATTAATCTGGCAAGTTAGTGAGCTACCATTTTTGCTAGGTATGTTTTTGCTAGTCATAACATAAGCAAGTATGATATAGATATCCAGCTAGCTTTAACTTGGCTAGACTGCAGAAATCTGGCAAAATCCAATTTGAAAGTGGCCTATGTTTCCAAATCCGCACGTGGAGTTTGATTTAACTAGCTTATCTAGATGGTATTCTGCAGTGTGAGATAGTTTGTAGTTTGTTCTTGTAATTACTATTATTTTGTAATTGCTGCAAGTGTATTTCTTACCTGATGGCCAAATTCCCATTTAGCTCAACAGGCTTTATTATAATATAGCTTGCTTTTGTCTTCTTATTTGACATTAATTTACCTCCTAATACAAACAAGTAGCAGCTAGCTTGTTAATGTCAATATAAGTTAGCTTGTCACTAATGTTGTTGCGAGGAAAGCGCACAGGACCAAGCATAAATGTGTACTTTGTGTATACTTTTTTTTTTAATTTGATGTCAATCGGCCTGCATTGTTGCTTCTATGAGTTTCACCACCCCTTATGTTTTTTTTTTTAATGTTTTGTAATGTAAAGATTTGTCCTCTTCTTTTAGGACAAGTTGCTTTCTGATGCCCATTTTGCAAGAAAGCTTTCCCTTCATACAGAAATCCTCAAGAACACTGGTAAGATACAGGCAGGACCCTAATCTACCCATACTATTTATAGGCTGTGGTCTGTAATTTAAAGAGTCCACCCTTTTCTTCTTTGTTGATCATTGTTAAAACTCCTTCCTTTCAGGAGGTGGTATTTCTCTTTTTATTTCACCTAATTAAATGTCCTTTTTTGTTTTATTATTATTTTCTTTTAGAACTCTTGCTAATAACCTCCCAAGTCGTATATTAAATAATTCATAACAGACTGGGATCTCTGGTCTTAATTATAGGTCTTTCAGCTTAATGTGTGTTGTGTGGTTTTTTTTTTTGTTTTGTTTTTATTTAGTTTTCTTTTTATCTTTTGAGCCGTCACTTTGTTTATGCACCTCTGAATATTTGTGTTCAAATGCGTGTTTGCTTGTTTAATATGGGTCCTATCAAGGCTTTTTAATTTAACTTTTTAAATGATCTAGTTCTTGTTGTCTATTGTAGATTAGACGTTGAGGAGATTAAAAAGACTGTACAAAATGGGACATCATCAGTTATATCAAAAAAGCTATTGATTCTTTTTCAAAGTGTACTTCTCTGTTAACTGATGGATATTTTGCAGGAGTGTTACGTCCATAACCTCCTGAGGATAACGGTGTACATCCCCTCCATTCGACGAGACATACTTGAGTTGATCATTGGAAGACTACTGAAACTGGATGTGAGTGGTACACCTCCTGTCAATGTTCACATTCTGTTTAACTTGTTGCTTTTTTGAAGAAGTGGTGCAGACTAATGAAGCAGTCTAGTGACAAAAGTTACAAATAGTTGTTTGAAATGAAAGTTGTTTGTTTAAAACAAAAATTACTGAAGGATTCATTGTGAATGAGTTTTTTTATCTAAATAAAGTTGCAGCTAGGCTATTCTGTCACTGTTTTGTTTAGATGGGGCGTGAAAATATTTCTTCCTGCCATGTGGGGAATGATGTAAAAAGTCTGAGAACCACTGCTTTAATGGATGTATCTCAGTCAACAGTGTCCTGCACTCTTATTGGTAGTTGCTTCAACATGTGGAAGTTAAGAGAAGTCCTGCCCACTTCACATCTCCAGCTCAAAGATAAAAGGCAGCACTCAAGCGTTGCTATACTCATATCCCACCGATCTGGTGCCTGTCCATTGGGTTTCACCACAGTGGAGCCTGGACTGTTTTCTGGACTGTTTCTGTTTATGTGCCAAATAACCATTTCATGTCTTTTTCCAGTCCCTGGTGGTGTTTGGCAGTGTTACTGAGACCTGAGGTTTATGTCCATAGAAATCGCCAGCATGAGCATAAGAGGTTCATAATTGCACTTAGTACCAAGAGATCCTAGGTCACAAGTCAATAATGGTATTATTAACATCAGATCTACCTCAGAGTCCTGTTGAACTTTGTTAGCCCATGGGAATGTGGAAGCAGCTGACAGGTACCAACAGACCAAGTCTCTGGCATTAGCTGAAGCAAAAATTTGGGTATGGGAGTAATTCAGTGAGACCTTGGAGCAGTAATTTTGGTCTTCCTTGAGACGTCTCTGTCACATAACTCAGAAGGGGGGAACCACTTCCTGCTCACCGTATCCAGCTGTACTGGTTCCCTTTTGAATTCGGAGTTCATTTCAAGATTGTGGTTCTGACTTCCAGAGCTCTTCATGGATAAGCATGAGCTTATATCAGTGAACTTTTATGGCTATATATCTCCAGCAGGTTCCTGAGGTCTTGTGATCAGGGCCTACTTGTTGTACCTCATACAAAGCTGAAAACTAAAAGAGACAGAGCTTTTGCAACAGTAGCCCACAGACTCTGAAACTCTCTCCCCCTGAGCTTGATATCTATGGGCTCAGTGGTTTCTTTCCTGACTTGATTAACGCGGCAACAGTACCTCTGGATCAACACTTGCCAGGATACCGGAGAGGAAAGTCTATCAGTAAGTTGAATCTTGGATCCAACAGGAACATTGCGGTTTCTATCATAGTTATGGAACACAGGACGAGCTCTTCACAAGGGTATTCATGGGTCCATAGGTTCTCCAAACCAGTCTATATGTGTTTTGTGGACTTGGAGACTTCAGCCCTCAGGGTGTCCTGTTGGGGGTGACTCAGGAGTATGGGCACTATTATTTCCATTTTGGTGGCCTTGGGATAATTTTACTGCCTTTTGCAGATGATGTGGTTCATTTGCCTTTATAAGCCGGTGATCTCCAGCTCACACCAGGGCAGTTTGCAGTCAAATAAAAATCAGCAGGAATGGGAATTTAGAGAGACAAAATTACAAAAAAAAAAGTATCACCTTTCAAAAACTTATGGACCTAGTTGTATAGTCTCTTAGAGGCCTGTCAGTGCCAAAATATATAGACATGCATATATGCAAATAAATCAGAGTCAGTATCTGACCACGGATGCTGACTTATTTGTTGCAGAAAGACATGTTCAGACATGAAATTGATAAATTCTTTTTTTTTTCTGAAAAAGTTGCATCAGTTCACACAACACCCGATGCTTTCTTCTGGAAACTGGTGAGATATATCAAAGGTGTGTACGTGTACGGTACATTTTAGGTGAACGCATCCCGCACACATATTGAGGAGGCTGAGGAAAACCGAGTGCAGACCCAGACGGCAGAGGAGCAGACTGAGGAGGGTCTTTTCGACATGGTAAGAGCCAGCAGGGTTTGGTGATAGTAAAGTTTTTCCACAGATAAAATAAAAATGACTTTTTTTTTCACAAATGAATAAATGTTATGACAGTGAATAAATTAAATAGCTTAAGAAGGCAACGTTTTTGGCCAGCATGTATGAGAGCTCAATCCTGAAAAATCTTGGATGAAATGAAACTGTAGTGGGGTTAGGGTTAGGTGACATATTGCTGTTTGTTGTGCTGTTATAAAAATCAGCTAAAGTTTTTTTTTAAAACCAAGTTTTCAGGCTTTAAGGGGAAAAAAAGCCAACATAGAAAATGTAGATAAATATACTTTCTGCCTAAACCATAATGATCTGTGAAACCAAGAGACACCGCACAAAATGTAGTGGTCTTGTGAGTGTAGGGTTAGGTCAGTGCTTGTCGAAAAAATATTTGAACCACAGTGTTTAAAAGGGTCGGAGCAGTTGAGGAAAGATGACAAAGGGAAGGTCTCTGTTCCTGCAGTAACCCATAAAGCCAAATATCCAGATGATGGAGATGGCTAAACTTCACATTACCAAATCAGGGATTGGACTGGAGATGATACACTGCTTTCCGGTGGGCCATAGACTGTCCACAAGGTGCACAAAGTCTTGTTTGAAATTTACTGGCTGACAAAATTTATAAGTCATTAGTACCAGTATGGACAACTATTGCAAAGGCCTTGTGATGGGTTTTCAACAGCTGCAGAGCAGTTGGAGCAGTGTCTTTCACACTGACACCAGGAGAGCACAGCGTACGGCCACACGTCAGACCATAGAAGTACCAATAAGAACCACCATGAGTTAATGCAGTCTGAGGGCGGGGGCCGATGAGGTTAAGCCAGGGGGCAGCAGTAAGGCTGAGTAAGTGGTATCTTTGAGGCAGCAACCAAGATGGTGTCAACACCTTCGTACTGCTCTGGAGCAGATGATTGTTCCAGACCTTGACTGGTCTTTCAGGTGATCCCGAACTGGAGAGCATGGGGTGACCTACATTTTCCATTTAATAAAATTTCTTGAGCAAACATTCCTGGTGTTTCGTGAGCACAGAGAGGTGTGTCCCAATTCTTTTGCCCATATGCTGTCCTCCTTTATACATTAAAGACCCAGTAATTTATTCAGTCTTTAAGTCTAGAATAGAATAGAATAATCCTTTAATTGTCCCACAAGGGGAAATTTGTTAGTCTGTGGATGAACCCAACACCTCGCCACTGAAACGTCACGTGTAAGGGACCACACAAAATTTTCTGAACATGAGACAACTGGGTGTGTTTGACTGTAACATCTAAGTGGCAGTGAACAGCCTGAATAAAAATAAACTACTTCTAGACTTAAAATCTAAATAAGGAAACATGGGCAGCATCCTGGACCCAGGTTTGAATTTGTTCTCTTTATTCTCTCTTTTAATCCCGACAACCTCTCCAAATGTCCGTTTCTGTTAGGATGAAGACGTGTCAACAGATCAGCCCGCCAAGACAACTGCGATGGCCCACCCAGTGGCGGAAAGACTTGACACTCTCATGGCCGTGCTTATGGCTTACATCAGGGATATCTGCTATGTCAACGGTAGATGTAGAAAGCAGCTCTTTATATGTGTGCATCCATAAATATTTGGACGGTGACTATATTTTTGTAGTTTTGTCTTTGTATACTACTAACGTGCATTTTAAATCAAACCACCTTTGAAAATGGGGGGCTTTTTATAAAAATGGTTCCTAATGCATTAATGCACTACTTTGAGTCTTTGAATTTAAGCTCAAAGTCTACTTCAGTCACATCTTTATTGATGTTTTAAAATCTGCTGCGGTGGCGTGTGCAGCCATAATTACAAAAATTGTGTTATTGTCCAGATACTTAAGGACTGTCACTGTAACCATTGTTTAACCCCAACTTCTTAAAATGAGGCCATCTTTTCGTGGCCTGACTGATACCGGATGATACTGAATCCTTCAGTTTTGTAGTGTAGGAAGACGGAAAATATTTATACTAAGCTGAAAGTCCTCCTGTAACTCAGTATTTTTATGTATACAATGTATGGTGCTCCTCAGTGGTTTGTCTTCTGTTTCAGGGTCTTTTCATGCGGAAAGGACAAAGGAGCTGTACAGAGATTTGTCGACTGTATTTGACAAGCTCATTCTGCCAACACACGCTTCTTGTCATGTGCAGTACACTCTCTTTTACCTCTGCAGCTTCAAACTGGTCAGTACTCCCGACATTCTCTATATACTGTGAACAGTTACCTTTAGTTTTTGCATTTTACTGGCAGCCTGGGTTTTTGCGACGAGACATACAGTCACAGGAAAGTTTCCAGACTCTTACATCTTTTAAGATAAAATAGGGCCTGATCATTTGAGGCCTTGCCAACAGAAGGATTTTAAATTCAATTCAAATTTAACGGGGAGAAGAGAAGCCACATAGGAGAAAAATAATAATAATAATTGTGTCACGTATGCGGACATCCCGGGTGTTGAAAGCCGACAGCTCACAGATTCTGATGCTGCAGGTTTCGTCACTCTCCAACCAAAATTCACTGAACCAGCAGCAAAAGAAGATCCAAACTACGCTTCACATTTGATAAACATCGTCATTAATTCCCTCTTACCTTTGCTGTTTTGCTTCCACCACGATAAAATCACACTTCCTGCACAGCTCTTTCTCTCAGTGTACTTCAAGAACAGTTTACCATCAAAAATCTGTTTCCTGTATTATTCGCTTGCTTATTCTGCACCAGTCTATCGTTGTTTAAAGCGCTGTCGCCCGCTGTTTGGTTTTTTGTTGTTGTTGGGTTTTTTTTCCCAAAAATGACCTCCGACAAGAAAGCCTCGTTTCTGCTTTTCAATACTGAAGGAATGTAAACTTCTAAAATGATGCCAAATTACAAACCCTTAGCTGTGTCTCTAATCAAACCCCTGTAACTTTGCTCTGCTTCACTTCAGCAGCATCAGGTAATGTTCATATGTTGATTCATGGTTTTCTTCAGTTTTTGATCTACTGCAGAATATTTGTAAGGCGGTTATCTGCTATAAAAAGCCAGGCCAGGAAACTCTCCTTCATGTTTTTCTGTGTTTTATCCTCAGTTACTTTGACACAAAGTGATGTTTACACCTCTGAAGTCTCACAAGTGTCAGCTTTGTTTTTATACATAGATATAAAAATATGGATATGTACTGATAAATGATCACAATTACAATATTTCTGACTGAGTCAAAATCGAATCGATTATAGAAATCAGTGACGATACCCAGCCGTAATAGAGAGTGAAAAGAGATAAGTGAAGAAGAAATACTCGGTACATCGTGGGAAGCCCCCAGCAGCCTAAGCCTATCACAGCAGGGACGGTCACCTGATCCAACCCTAACCCTAAGCTTTATCAGAAATCAAAGTGTGTCAGGAGAATGCCCCACAACACTACACCAGCATTAGCCTGATTGATATAAGGCAGGATGGATCCATCAGACCAGACTACAGTTTTCTTCCATCATCCAGTTTTGGTGAGACTGTGTGAATTGTAGCCTCAGTTTCCTGTAATTAGCTGACAGGAGTACCCACCCAGTGTGGTCTCCTGCTGTTGTTGTGGAACTCTTCCATAGATTCAGGCTTTTGGAGTGCCCTGTCTCTTATTATATCTCAGCTGCCACTGACTTTGCTACGTATATTATATTTACTAATGTTCAAGTGTAGACTGGCTTTTTCTAAATCATTCTTGTCCTCAACATTTAGAATACACGTTTTATAATGCATTTATTTATTTAGCTGGTTTATTCGTACTGATGTTCATCATTTATTACTCGTGAGATTAAGAGCTTCTGGAGTTCTGTATATTATGTGTTTCCTGTGATATGTCACAGGCCCTGGCAGAGGCCTTCTTGGATCACCTGTGGAAGATCCTGCAGAACCCATCTCTGCCTGCTGTCCTTCGCCAGGCTGCTGCTGGATACCTGGGAAGTTTCCTGGCCCGAGCCAAGTTCATCCCATTGAGGTGAGTTTATTCGACACCTGCTTAAGACAGCACAAATGCAGCTGGTGTATTAAAGATTATTAAGTTCTTCTCTCGTTCTGTGTCACCGTGCCCTTTGTCACCCATATGATTCCTATAGCACTGTACGGGCCTGTCTTGATTTGCTGATCTCCTGGATCCATCACTACATCGACAGCCAGGACAGCTGTGGCAAACAAGTCTGTTGTGACGTCAGCCTGCACGGGCCCTTCTACACTTCCTGCCAGGCTGTCTTCTACACGATCATCTTCAGACACAGAGCCATGCTAGAGGCCAACATGAAGAAAGGTAGAATACAAAACTTTGAGCTAATATCAGTTTGTTTGTTTGTTTGTTTGTTTGTTTGTTTGTTTTTGGTTAAAAAAAATAGCATGGGAGCAAAAATTACATCAGGCTGCTCGGTTTAATTTACTAAAATCAGTTAGGTGTAACCACAGGTTTCAGGAATTATTACCTGATGTCTCTAGTGTCACGTTAAAGATTGTCTTATTATGTATTTTAATGGTTTTCAGCAAGGTAATTATTTTTAGATCACTCTGTAGAAATCTCATCATTTATGGGATGGGTGCTTTCTCTCTTCCTGCGTCCCACAACAGTGATCCTTCAGCTTGGATTTTAATTTTCATGAAGTAGATAGGTGTCAAATCTGTTGAGTCCACCAGATGGTGAACAAAGATTGTTTTCAAAGCACTGTGCCATGACACAATGGCACACAGCATGGTTCAGGACATTTCCTATCACTCTTCTCCCTCAGATACCTCAGGATGGTTCTTAGAACTTGGCGCTGACTAACTTCAGGCTCAGAAACTAAGCCTCTGAACTTGAAAACTGCTTGATCTTAGCTAGAGAACCAACTCTCATCACCAGAAATGATCCTTCATACTAAATTCCAGTCAGTTTGAGACATAAGTTGTTTACTCTCCGCACAAGTTTAAGGTCCATGATAAAAATTGCAGACTGCACAGTGTAAGTTGTCAGGATGGGGATTTTAGGGAAAATGGCAGCCATGCTGGAATTCATTTAGACCAACTAGAAAACGTGACGTCGATCAACTGTTTTTAAATCAGGTATGGTTTTCGAATGTGTTCTGACTCCTCCTCCTTTTTGACTGGGTGTGTGTGCGTCAGGTCTGGAGTACCTGCAGAGTCTGAACCTGGAGCGGGTGGTGATGTGTCAGCTGAATCCTCTCAGAGTCTGCCTACCTTCAATCACCAACATGTTTGCTGCCATCACGAGGTACACATGCCCTCTGCTGATCTGCCAATTAGCACTGACCTTTCTGTAATCCTGAGCCCTCGAGATTATTTTCCAGGAACTTTTCAAGAACTAAATGGTTATTACACGTGGTAATATTGGAAGTACCTCTGGTCGACTTCAAGTAAAAGTTCTACATTTGTTTTCTAACTGATGTAAAAATGCTAAAGTGTACAGCGTTATCAAGAGATCACAGTGCACGCACTAGTGTGTACACTAGAAGAAAGTGCTCAGTTTGAGTTTGCATCAGTTATAAAATGCTGGTATTTTCCCTCCTGGTCATTCCCACCAGCAGATGCGTTTTTGTTGCAGGAAGTACCAAGTGGTGTTCTGCTACACCATCATAGAGAGGAACAACCGGTATGTACTGCCAGTGGTCCGCAGCTCTGCAGGAGGAGACTGTGTGACTACCAACACCAACCCACTCGACAGTTTTTTCCCCTTCGACCCCTACCTGCTCAAGAGGTATACTCATCGTTTGATTTATTTCTATTTATTTTGGTTTAGACACTCACCAGCTAGGGTTAAGTGACACTCTCCATACTCCCGATTGCGCCCTTTGTTCCCCATCACCAATGCTGATACCAAAGTCACTGGAGTGGAGGGGTGGAGTTAGCGCTATCTTAATTGGTGCACGTTATCCACCCTTCATTATGCCACTGGTGCTGGTGAACACACATGGGGGAGTTTATCTCCCACTTCCATCATGATGAGAAAAAAAATTAGTATGAGAGTAATATTATAACTCACTTGCCTCTACTAAACACACAGCGCAGGTGGAACAAAAAACTTAGAGGAGATAAACTAGCATCTCTGTGAATACACAGTTACATTAAGCTCTAATTTGAAATAACAACAAAGGACATAAGTGCACTCCTTCTGTTTTCTCTAATCACTCCACTTTTTCCATTTCAAAAAGTACACGTTTTGTAACTTGAATAAATCAGTCACTTGAAGCATGTGACTTCAGTGCTGGAGACCCAGGGAAAATGTAACTTTGCTCACATTAAAAAAAACAAACAAGAAGATCTGCCATGTTTTCATCATTTTGCATACATTCTGTGTCATTGTTTAAGTGCATCTTTCACTTATATTATTCTGTTTAGTCCTCTTTTCCTACTATTTCCATAATTTAGCAGTGGATAGAAACAGTTTTACTCAGATTATTTTAATCTTTCCAATATGTTTATTGGAAATTTGATTTGTGAGTGTGTGGAAAAATCTGAAGCACAATAGTTTGCCCAGCACCTATGTCTGCACAAACAACCCTCAACAAACAGGACTGTAAAGATAATATGTATATTTACAGGTCCGGTCAGCTGATTGAACCATTATACCAGGTTTGGGATGATCTATCAGACACAGAGATACTTCACACCAAAAGAGGGCAACAGGTAAGACGATGATTGTAGCAGATTTATGAGGTTTTTTAAAAGTAGCAGATTTGGACAGGACAAAAAAATAAGTAGGCCTATAACTAAATGTAGCAGACACACATTATCAAGGTGGAGGTGTTGCAATCAGACATCAGTTGTTTTTGTGGGAAAATTCAGTTCATCTTCTAATTGCATGACCATAGAACTTAGTTTTACTAAAGGCTCTACAGGGAAATAAGAATCACATTATGGGTCAGACATATCCTGGGCAGTGTACCTGTTGTAATTTAACATAAAATGCATGTTCCCACATAGCCTTGTGACAGGCTGGAGCCTAGCCCAGCTGCTATAGGGCGAGAGGCAGGGTACACCCTGGACAGGTCACCAGTGTGACAGGATTTACACAAAGAGAGAAAACCGTTCACATTCAACCAGAGTACAACAAAAGAATGACTTCCCTGCTTCCAAGGAAGGACCAGTGCAACAGTGAGGTTTGTGGTTTTAAAAAACAGAATACGTCAGGGCGGGCACAGCCAAAACAACAAACAAAACATTCTAGAAAGGAAACGCAACTAACTTACCTACCATGAGAATCCAAAAGGAAATACAAGCATCTTACCAGTCTCCCTAACCTAAACAAGAGAAAAGGTTTTAAACGATGGTGGTGCCACAAAAGCAGAAATTTCAGATGCACGATGGAAAAGCGGCACCTGCCAGTCTTGACAGGTCCCAAATTATACTCAGCCCTATTCAGTCTCCAACCAATGGTCAGCTGCCACCTGGAACAGCAGAAAAAATGAACAATTACACCCCCAGGTTTGGAGGCACAAATACCATACATAAAATTATAACCTGGTTCATAAAATTTTAAAGCACCAATGAGCCTAACCCCACTAACTGCATGTTTGCCGTTTGCAACAGTGCTAACCACCATGCCACTGCGCTTCCCACTGTGCAACATGTGTAAAAGCAAAACAACGAATAGTTAATTTTTAGCTTTCTTACAGTTTAGACAGTTTACAGTCTACAGACAGTTTACAGACTTTCAAGTTACATTTCTGCTAAGTATGCTGCATGGACTGGTTCGTATATAACACTTTTCTACTCTACTCGAGCACTTATAGTGCTTAATACAACATGCCTCATTCACACACAAGCACTCTTTTCTACGTCTAAGGGCTTTCTGTCTAACATTCACTCTCAGTTGAACCTATCGGGAGCAACATGGGGTTTAGTATTGTTACATTTGCAAAATAACCTCTCGTCTCCTTGATCTTTCCGAGGCCACTGAAAGGACGCACTGCAACCCAAACGGCTTTTCAAACTTTATTCCATACCTTAAAAACTTCCGGAAGTGGAGCTCTGCCTTACATGCAGTCTGTAATGCAGTCTCGAAAAATCCTTTGTGTGAACACACTATATAGGGCTCAGCCCAATCGTAAATTTAACATGAGGTACAATGCTTGTGTATGTATGTGCACGGCTGCGAGTGTCTGTGTGTGCGCGTCCTCGTGTGTGCGTGATTGCCGCCCGTACCATGAAGTCCCCATCTCCACTTGAAGACAACCCTTGGGGATTTTCCATTGAGGTGTGGATCTCTTTGTTTCAGCTCAGCTACAGGTTAAGAGGGGGAAGGGTCTCCTAATTTTATGGCCCCTCTGCAGTCAGGAATGTGTGTCTCCTCTCTACTTTCTAAGTGAAGCTCTGTAAACCAACTGCTTTTATCTAATTTACCTTTACTTTAAAGTGAACTACAAATATCTAATTTATTTCTAAACTGTAAATATGAACTGCAAATATTCTCAGTATATTGACCAAGGATACTTGGGCATACAGACTGGGGCAACCAGGGATTGGACCACCAGATCTTCTGATCAGGAGAGGACCTGCTCTACCACCTGAGCCACAGCCACACTAAATATGTCAGATCCACAAACATAAACCCACACCATCATCTTTTCTTTTTGAACCATTCTCTGGTGGAAGTTTTGGTCACTTGCAGGTGCAGTGAAAGTCCATCCCTCTGACTAGACAGCACCATCTGCTTCGATCGTAACACAAACTGAGATTATATCTCGCTAGAGATATAATCTCATATCATATATAATCTCATAAGATATAATATAGCCAGCGAGGTGTATTTGCAGTGGCGCGAGTATAAATTCTTAACAGCATAGAAAATGTAGGCATGACAAACACAGGCTTTTAATCGCATTAGATAACATATCAAGTTGGCAAGTAAAGGTTTGTTTTTGGTTTTTTTGCCATACCTGCTGTACTGCTCCGGACTTTTTCAGGAAGTATTATTAAGTGTTCTAAAAAAGGACACAGTAACAGCAGTTCTCTTCTAACAATAACACTGTCTGTGTGCTTTTATGTTTTTTGGTCTGAACTCCTTCTACATCACGGGTGTTCAATTAAAAATTAATGAGCTTCCGTTAAAAAAAAAATTGAGGAGGTCCAGTTCTAGAAATATCCTCAAATAAGCTTCGAAATATCATAAAGCAACGCAGCCAAATACATAATATAATTCAGTGGAATATAATTTGAAGTAGCCTAATAGTTGTATCAGTGGGCCTCATCTACTAATATTTGTGTGGAAACAGGGCTGGACTGGTAATTTGGCATACCGGGCGTTTTTCTGGTGGCCTGAAGCACTTCTGGGCCCATGGGTGGCCTGAAGGGGCCACTGCGCACCAGCCACATAAGCACTGACAGCACCCCATTCCTTTACTTTCGTTACTGACACTGGATTGGCCAATCAAATCTCTTAATGCGACCAGTCCCTCCCCTGCCTTTGCTATGTGTTCACGCAGCTTGTAGGAAAAAAAGTTTAGTGTGGAAGAAGTGGCGAGAATGTGGAGCTGGAAAGCTGAGAGAAAACAATAAAAAGAAACTAGTAATAAATGCAGAAAAATTTGTCAAATTAACCAACGTGTTAACTGTTGGGGCTGCTGCACCGTGAACAGAACTACCAGTAACCAGGCCTCACAGTCACAGGAGGCTGCTGCTGCTAGCAACAGCTGTTGAGAAGCAAAAATAGATGGAGGAACAGAATTAGGAAGGGAGAGATTAAAAAATTCAGGTAAAATGAATGGCTATTTTGATGATGAGCCACTGCTAATAGCTAAAGTCTAACTTTTAATTATTGTCACATACTGCGGTGCAACTAAGAAATAACCCAAAAATAACTGTTCCAACTTGATCAAATCATGTGTCAATATCTATAATCAAACTAAGTGAAATTTATACTTTTCTTCTTTTTTTTTTTAAAAAAAATGTATTTATTTTTTTGAGTGATCAGGTTGAGCCTGGACCAAAAATGCTAGGCCTGATCTTTTTGTCCCAGTCCAGCACTGTGTGGAAACGTTCTTGCACTGCAAGAAAAAATGAGTTCACCCACAAAATTACCGTTGGATTTATGAAACATGCGTACCGGCCTAATTTGTTCTCACCACTGTCCGTGTGTTAATAAACCTGAAATTTTTGAAACCAACAGCCTTGTGCAATCTCCATATTGCCCTGCTCCCCATTTTTCCATATTAGGAAAGATGTTTCGATTCAGTTCAATTTTATTTATACAGTGCCAAATCACAACAACAGCCAGCTCAAAGCGCTTTATATTGTAAGGTACACCCTACAATAATACATAGAGAGAAAAATCCAAAAGCAGTCTTACATATTTATTTAATATGTGCATTGAAGGACATGTCTTGGTCAAAAATGACTCCAAGGTTCCTCACAGTGTTACTGGAGGCCAAGGTAATGCCATCCAGAGTAAGAGTCTGGTCAGATACCATATTTCTAAGATTTTCAGGCCCAAGTACAATAACCTCAATTTTATTTGAATTTAGAAGCAGAAAATTAGAGGACATGTTTTAAAGACATTCCTGCAGTTTAACTAATTGGTGTGTGTTATCTGGCTTCATGGATAGATAAAGTAGGGTGTCATCTGCATAGCAGTGAAAATGTATACTATGCCTTCTGATGATACTGCCTAGGGGAAGCATGTATAATGTAAACAGAATTGGTCCTAGCACTGAACCCTGTGGAACTCCATAATTGACCTTAGTGTGTGAAGAGGACTCTCCATTTACATGATCAAACTGGAGTCTGTTAGATAGATATGATATAAACCACTGCAGTGCAGTACCTGTAATACCTACAGCATGCTCTAATGGCTCTAATAGGATATTATGGTCGACAGTATCGAACGCTGGTTTTTCCTCTGTATGTATTATTGTAGGTTCTACCTTACAATATAAAGTGCCTTGAGGCAACTGTTGTTGTGATTTGGCGCTGTATAAATAAAATTGAATTGAATTGTTCAGTCTCTGAGGAACAAGCTG
>VVHJ01034838.1:0-18511 GCA_015107715.1 Tylochromis polylepis
GTCCATTAGGAGCAGACACAGATAGCTCAGGGACCAGGGTCTGAGAGTTAAGTAGGAGTGCAAAGGTAAAGCTTGTGAGAAAGCAGGAAGTACCATAAATGGATTTGCCCCTCAGCACTTCTCAATTGCATTTATGGTTCTATGAACAGATTATATATGTATTTTTTAATGTATTTAGACATGAATCGCTATTACATATGATGAGCAACAAATAATAAAAAAGATAAAAATCATTTTGGAATATTAGCCTGAACGTGCAGAAAAAAAAGCTGTCTCTAAATAAGTCTCTGTAGAAACAGCATGTCTGTCAGTTGTTGATAGCGAGTATGTGTTGAGCCCTTCTGTCCATAGATGGACAGGAAGTCTTTCAAGCTGCAACATTTCCTTCCTTTGACTCCTCTCCGCTCTCATGTCTCCCACACACATGCTCAGACACACAGCAACTCCTCCAGAGCCAGCCAGAAGAATCCAAATGTTTTAATTAGCGGTGATAAGCAGAGACAAGCAAAGCATTGAACAGCTCTGACACACACATACACGGTCATCTCCCATCAACGAGCTGATAAAGGAGCTACTCAGGCTCCACTTATGGCCTCTCAAGCGTCCCTCCTCCTCCACTTCCTGGTCTACACCTCCAGGATGTTAAAGTTTTGTGGGGCCAGGTGTCATCGCTTAGATATCATCACCGCACCAATTAAAGCGTAACTTTCCATTGTCCACTTTCTCTAGGGCAATTCAGATTGAGCCTTGTTTGTTCTGTTTTCTCTCTTTATCATTTAAGCTGAGTGTTTCCTCTCTTTTTTCACTGTCATCACTAACTTATAAATATTACTGAGGCCACTGAGTCAAGGTGAGGGAAAAAAAGCAAAAAGAGAAAAAAAATCCTAACCTTGAATTGGGACACGTACAAGCCTTAATCCCCACCTAACAAACACTAATGAATGCAATGTAAATTAGGCAGATCCTGCCTGGAGCTGTTTGCCAGAGATTAAGAAAAGAAAAAACATTTTTGGACATGAGCTGAGACAAAATTTATGATTGTCACCTGTCCTGTAACAATGTCTTTCAAGCGCAACACCACAAATCAAAAAAGAAATCTATAAAATGACAATAGCTGTCACTGGAGTTATTTCAGACGAGAGTGTGAATAAAACTTTTGAAATGGTTTGAGAATTTCCTGTGAATAAATGAATGGCTTGTAGTTTTTGCCAGACCAGTTTGTGCTGACTAGAGCTTGAAGGCATAACAGTTAAGCTTATTTGACAGGAAGCAAAAGCAGCTTTCTTTTCAAGATCAAGTTCAAAGGGCAAGTGTGTTGTTTCTTCCTCGGTGTCCCTGACTGCACCTGTGTTGCTTACGCACACACACACACACACGCACACACACACACACACACACACACACACACACACACACACACACACACACGCATGCACATGCAAGGAATATTGTCCACACTGTTTTCCCTCTGCTGACAGACAACTTCAGTTTTGGTCTAAGTTTGCATGCGTTAGCTGTTGATGTATCTTTGTGCTTGCACATCTGTTGTGCAGTGGAAATCTTTAATTGTTTTTACAAAATGTTTCCGAGATGGTTTTATGACCTCGACTACCTTTTATTCACTGAATTTGTCACAACATTCAAGGCAGAGGGAAGGTCTGAGGAGAAAAAGTGCTGGACACCTGCAATGATCTGTAACAATGCTGCAGTTCATCAGACCATGCCAAGGCTTCACTCCCAAAGGCCCAAGGGTTTGCGTGTGCACATGTGCGTGCATGTGTTTGTGCGTGTGTATGGCCTTTACTTTGATCATGAAAGTAGCATGGCAGAGTACGTTTTTAAATCGGTGGATTCCTCCTGAGGCAAAAAATACGTTTCCATCTTTAAACAAAGAAATGTTCCACAAAGCCTCGTTAGCTCTTTTATAGGCCATTGAATTCATTTTTTTTAATAACACATCTTGGCTTTGTTGCTCATTTTAAAATATCAGCGTCCATGTTGTAGGAGGATTACCCGCCTCTCCTTATTCTGGCCCATTAGCACTGGCATTTTACTATACTGTAAACACTTGGATTTATCAAGGAGCTTTGTATTCAGTGCAAGTCTTGCATGTTGTTCTTTTATTGCATGACAAGTGAAAAGGATCCTGTTTCAAACTAACACGCACGCCAGAGCCGCCCACAACGTCGCCATGTTGCTTGTGTCTTTACATCCCTGAGTATGAATGCTCAGAATCAAAACAGCTGGTGTGTCTTTATCTCCAGCCTTCACCCACAGAGTTACAGAGTTACTGTATGTGTGAGCGTGTGTAAGCATTTTATTTCGTTTCACTGATCATCTTGTATCCTTGGCAGTGGTGGGAAAATGTTTCCTCCCCTACTTGTTCTCTTAAGTGATGACAGGAGCTGTGTCTCCCCCATATCACAATTCTCTATATCACACACACAAACACACACACACACACACACACACACACGCTATGGGAGACATTCAAGTCACAACTGGCACAGCAAGTTGGTGATCTTTGAGCTATTTTGGTTGATATTTTGGTTGATTGTGCTTCATAATTCACCCCGATGTTGCCATCTTTGGAGTCATGTCTGAGTTAACAAGAAACAGCCAGAAACCATTTGTCACTTGTCTCTAAAGGTTGAAAGTGGTATGCTCGGAACTTTGTGAGAACATCTAAAAAGAAGAGAGACAAAAAAAATGTCTGTTCTCATGGATTTATTCCAGGAATGATTTTGTGTTTAAAGAATCCATTTTTTTTTTCATTGTATTTTCACGTGTAAACACAAAAAACCCCTCAATATTCCAGCTGGAGTTTTCTTGAAGAAACTTGAAAACTGTTGCACAAAGATATCTTATCCAGGTTTCTGAATGCTATTAACGACCTGTGAATGTGCGTCTTACCAAACAAGACAAAGTTGATCAGACAAACGTGGGCAGAAATTTAAGTGTTTTACCATTTTCTTTGGAGAACTGAAAATACCCGAGGCCAGCTCAGAGCTGATTTGTAGAGCCTTCTCCATAGGGACGTGGCAGTTTGGAGCTTCATATTATGGACTTTGAATGAAAAGACTGGCTGCAGTGACTTCTACTAACTCTATTTTTGACCCTACCTCACCTTAACCCTAACCCAAATTAATACTCAACCTCACCTTGAAGCATGTCTTCACTGTAAAATGTAGTTATTTATGCAAAGTGAATGGGCCATCCATTGAATTTTGTCCCGTAGTGCTGTGTGTGCCCAAATTACCAAACGCAGAACATACAAGCAACTCATGAAAGAACCTCGCAAAACTTTTTTCTGCACTGCAAATCATCTTCCACTCATCTTCTGTTTATTCTCTTATTATAATAATAAACAGACACTCAGCACTGCTGTGTTTGTCATTAAGGTGTTAAACTAATGGAAGGCAACACCCTGCACTTCACTTCAAAGGTCTGGACTCAGCTATAATTTGCACCTCTGTGCTTCAAACTTTATCCAATGCAAACCAAAAGCAACATGACACTTTTAGGTACAGCCTGTTGTTTGTATCAAAATGCAGTTTTGAGTATTTTAGCTGATGTCACAAAGGCAGACTTAATATTTTTAATTTATTTGCATAATGACTAAATAAAGTGAGGGAAGTGAAGTGTTAACCTGCAGTCATTTTCTAAGGTTTTAAACATCAGAACATTTTTTTAAATCATCTGGTCCCTAACAGGTTTCAAAATGATTTCAATACAACCTGATATCAACAATACATGACATATTATACTGTGTCATTATTTATGTAACAAAAGCAAAACCACAATACAGAAACTGTGTGTGGGAAAACTATGTACACTCCATTATTCAGTAGCTTTCAGAACTGCATTTGCAATAACTCAAGGTAACTGTTTTCTGCATGACTTTACATGCATGCCTCTCACATTGTTGTGAAGACTTCTTCATTACAATGTTATTTCATGTAACTGAGGTTTGCATTTTATCATTATTATCATTATCATTATTATTATTATTATTATTATTATTTATTCATTTATTTGTTATTTTTATGCACGACTCTGTGAAGGCCCCTTTTCACTCATTGTTTGAGGACTAGTTTGGATTAGTTCTCTTCTTTTTCAGCCATTCTGTTGCAGATTTGCTGCTATGTGGGGGATCACTGTGCCATTCTATGACTCAGTTTTGACCAGGTTTTATCTGTCATGGCCTCACATTTGACTCCAGAATACTTTGGTGTACAGAGGAGTTCATGTTCAACTCAGTAAGTGCAAGGTGCCCAAGTCCTGTTGTTACAAATCAAACTCAAATCATCAGGCAGTATCTATCATTTCTAACTTTACTGTTATAAACATTGACATTTAACATGCTAACTGAATCCTGTCTAATATGTAGGTTTTGGGTCTTTTGCAGTTCCTCTAAGTATTGTAGAGTCTGACTTTGGAATGAATTTGCTGGAAAGTCCGTTCCTGGGAAGACTGCTTTCCTCTTGTAAAGAATCTTTCTCACTGTAGAATGATGGACTTCAAATTTGGAAAGTTTGGAAATGGCATTTATAACGTTTCCTTTGATGTGCAAGAACAACTGGCTCACCGTGTCATCACCCACCTGAATGCTCCAGACCAGCAAACTGTCACAAACTTCTCCCTTTAATGAAGTGCTCACACTTGCTGATGATCAGTTAATCAAGTGCATTTGATTAGCAGCATTTTGGCAGCTACTTATCCTCACAATTCCTATGGAAACAGTAAGGAGGTGCTTGGTTTTTCACACACTACTTCAGCATTTTGGCGTTATTTTATCAGATATATAATTACACAGCGTAATATGTAATGTGTTGAGGTCATAGCTGTCTTATTTTCAGACCTGCTAGGGACTAGATGATTTTATTTTTAATTATGTCATGATACATAAAACCTTAGGACTGAAAGAGGGGGTTGCTTTCTTTGTCTTGTGGCTATATTTTTACACTCATGTGGGTTAAAATTCTGAGACTGAGGGGTGGGGGTTAATGCTTCAGCATCACTTTAGCAAATGAATTAGATTATGAAACTCCGATTAGCACTCTACTGGACCTGTGGATATAAAACAAGAGATAACATCTCAATTCATGGCTGTAAAGTGATTTCAGGTTTTACAGAAAGCCAGTAAATAAAACAATCTAAACAAATTATGCTGGCCATAAATGGATATCACACGATCTTTTATTCACTAACACCAATTATGTCAGCTCCTTTCTGCTTTACCGGCTTCTCCTCCTCTCTTGGCTCCTTGCCTCCCTGGCAAATCTGCCTAGAGCTGGAGAGACTGCAGCAGCCAAGAGGATTACAGCAACAGCTCCTTTATCCAGCAGCACCCCCAAGGAGCGTGAGATCACAAACTATATGTGTCTGTGTGTATCCCAGCGAATTAGATGAAGAGACCATAATCACACCTCATTTATTATCTGTTGGCAAGTGTGGAATAAAGTGGACATTATGGCATAATCCTGTATCACCCTGTAATTCATGCTGAATGGTCCAGTTGCGATTTAGCTTAATATATGGAGAGTGATCTGACAAGAGAAGCAACCAAAGAGCAATACAGGGGGAGAGGAGGCTACTAAACTACTAAGGAAGAAATCTTGTAGGGGACCTGAGTCCTTCAGGCGTTCACACTCCTAATACCCTTGTTGTGTGTTACTGTGTGTGTAAAAACACTGCTCCACAGGTGCTTGCTGTAAGGGGCTTTGACTGCAGGCTTGAGTTTCCAAAACATGGACTTACGCTAATGTGCAAGGGAGGTTATGTATACCAGCCCTTCAGCATTTTGTAAGCATCTTTTTCACCAGTCACTATGGTGAATTATTGTAAAAGAAACACAACTGCATGAATGTGTGTGTGTGTGTCTTTTTGTCTGTCTTTTTGTCAAAGTAGTCGTGCAAGACGTCCTTAAAGCAGAGATGATATTCAGGTTTGTTTTACTGCACAGCACCTACTGAACCACACACTTACACATTATCCCTAACACACACACAAACACACACACACCCACTGGGTAAACACCTCGGCTTAATTATGACTGAAAGTGTAAAGGGCGTAGCACTGTAGCTTCTTTTATCTCTGCGTAGCTAAATAAATGGTTAATCGTAAAAGTAAATTGCGCAGTTTGTAGTGTATAACTGCTGTAATAGGTGATAAGATATTAATTGTCATATTGGTATTATCAGAATGACAGTGCTCTATTTAGAGGCTTGCCGTTGTAAACGTTTAAATGTTTGGCAGTTTAAATAAACTGCCAAACATGTGAATGTTTTTCTAAGTCGGGTTATGCAACGTTTTGTTTTGCACTTCCATTTTTGGCTCGGCAATTTATTGGAGCTGAGTCTCACCATAAAACTGCCCTGTGAATGAAAGTATGAGTCCCAAGTTTGAGCACAGCTTTTCATTTTAGGTTTTTCCATTATTTTCAATTTCTGCACTGAATAAAAATACTGAACATACAGAAAGTGTAAAAAAAAGTGGTTTGAATTACATTCACTGGACACTTCAGTAGGTACACCTCTCTAGCACTGAATTTGAGCTTTGTTTGCCTTCAGAACTGCTTTAATTCTTCATGGCATAGATTCCACAAGGTGCTGCAAACTTTCCTCTGAGATTTTGGTGTTTATTGAAATGACAGCATCACACAGTTACTGCAGATTTGTTGCACATCCATTATGTGAATCTCTTGTTTCACCACATCCCAATGGTGCTCTATTTGTTTGGTTTGGAGGCCATTTGATTGCAAAGGGATCGACATGGTCAACAGAAAAACTCAGGTACTGCATTTAAACAATGCTCAATTGGTTCTAAGGGTCTGAAAGTGCGTGAAGAAAATATCCTCCACACCAACTACCATCACCACCGCCACCCTGATCTGTTGATAGTAGGCAAGATAGATCAGTGCCTTCATGTGGTTTACACTAAATTCTGACCTGACCATCTGAATGCTGCAGCTTAATTGAGACTCATCAGACCAGGCAGCCATTTTTTTCAATATGAAGCTTATATATAAGTTCAGTAAGGAAAATCTGTATTCACTCATTTGCCTGCTTTCCTGGCTGTTCAGGCTGCTACTCTATTCTTTACATCATTTCCACTTCCCCACACTGTCAAACTCAATACTGACATCATTACTCTAGTTGAATCTTCCTTCTCCAATAGAATCAGCCTCTGAGCTTCTATTATCCCATTTTCACAAGCCTGTGCAAATTGTAGCCTTAGTTTCCTGTTCTTAGCTGACGATAGTGACACCTAGTGTGGTTTTCTGCTGCTTCATGGATCAACATGTTTGTGTTCCAAGATGCTCTCCTGTAACTTGAGTTACTGTTGTCTCCCTTTCAACTCAAAGGAGTCTGACCATTCTGCTGCTCTGATCTCTGACATCAACAAGTCATTTTCATCCAGAGAACTGCTGCTTATTGGCTATTTTCTCAGACCAGCTCATCTGGCATCAACAACCATTCCACATTCAAAGTCACTGAAATCACCTTTCTTCTTCATTCTGATGTTTAGTCTGAAGTTCAGCAAGTCCTCTTTAGTCACTGCCATGTGACAGTGAAATTTGCACTGACAACCAGTCAAACAGGTGTACCTAATAAAGTAGCGAAGTATATAGTAGGTAAAAAATGAAAATGATGTGTGTTTTTCCAAGTAGCCACCTTTTCACAGTTTTGCACAGGCTTGATGTTTTCTCAACCACCTTCATGATGTCATCAACAGGAGTGCATTTCCCAGCAGTCTTGAATGAGTTCACACATACAATGAGCGCGTATTTTTCCTGCACACTTTCGCCCAACTCATCCCAATTCACCATCAGCTGGGTTTAGGTTAGGTGACTGTGGAGGCCAGCAAAATCCATCTCCCCATCATTACACCTCCTCCTCCATGCTTCATGATGAAAACCACATATGCAGATACCATCAGTTCACCTTCTCTCTGCCTCATCTGGAGACACTAGATACTGGTTAAAAGCAAGTAATGACACATTTCCATCCCTTGTGTTTCTTGCTTCAAGAAGTCCTCTTTTTCTTATTGGTCTCTAATTGGACTGCTTGCTTTTTGAACTCTGAAACCCCTGTCAGTGCCTCCTAATCTGAGGTGCCATTAACCGCCAATATAACACCATAATTAACATCCTTGGCGTCATGGAGGTAACTTTTCTTAAAAGTGATTTTGCACTGTTTTGTTTATTTGCTGTGCTGTTCTTGTCATAACATGGAGTAGTATGGTAGTTTAAAAAAAATGTGTTTGCACTTCCTTGCCATAATACAGTTTATGTATTATGTTTATGTTTAGCGCTGAAACACTATCTCAAGTTCTGACTGATCAGAATGAATAAGTTACTTATGTGGCAAAAATATTAACCTGTTTTCATCTAGTTGGACAGAATTTGCAGAGCTCTGCAAAACTCTTAAGTCATACTTCTTCCCTAAAAACACATTTTTGCACAATGATTCACTTGCGATGCTGAAGGAGGCAGAGGTTAAACAGCACAGATGTCATTTCTTAAACCCAACAACTCACAATTGTTTACACTTGTTGCTAATGATGTGACGATACAAATATAAGCCAGTTCAGAGTGCTCAGTCTGGAAGGGTGTGTTGAAATTTGAAACCAGCAGTGAATGGAAACAATCCAAGAGGCAGATGAGGAGGACAAGGAAGAGAAAGAAGATCCAGAACAGTAAGATACGATTACATTTGAGCAAGTGCTGTAGATAATGTTTTTTGCTATATGTAATAACAGCCCATATGAACGCAAACTGAAGAAATGTAGACAAATGAGACATGATTTATTTATTTATTAAAATGTCCCCTTTCATATATTTCTTACATAAAATAATGGCTACTTTCAAAAGTAAATTATAATATGAGATTCACAATATAGATAATAGTAAACATTAACTACATGTTTCATTCTTGAATAAAACACAGGCTCATGTTTGGTAACTTCATGAAGCTGGTTAACATACTATCAAGAGTGGGAAAACAGTGGTTTCTTCTTAGCTTACTTTATTGTGTTTTCCTCTGCTGTGATGTCATCTATGAAAGTCAGAGAACTAATTTCACCAGTACTGGCAACATTACTGCCCTCTGCTAGGGCAAAATAGTTTGTAAAAGACAGACTTCCATATTTCACTTACTTATTGAGAAGAGAAGAGAAGAGAAGAGAAGAGAAGAGAAGAGAAGAGAAGAGAAGAGAAGAGAAGAGATTGCAGTCTTCCACATATTATTCAGGCATATAATGTATTAATGTCATATAAATATACATAGTACCATACTCCATTTATCGTCACTGACGTGCACATATGCACACACACAAATATAGTAAGAAAGAGGCGGGCAAATGACCAGACTAAATAGTTTACTCCTCTCAGACTGCTGAGATTTGGAGCAGACATGCTTATTCACACACAGAGAGGGAAGGAGATACAAGTAGACCATTTTAGCAGGATAAGCTATGGCAGACCACACATACTGTGGACTGTACATGCATGCAGACATAGTGGGAGAGCCCAAGCAACAGAAACAGTTCATTAACACTCCCTGTTTGAACAGGTGTCTGCCTGACTAACATGTTTATGTGTATGTGTGTGTGTGTGTGTGTGTGTGTAGAGACTGAGGTGGGGGAGCTGTCACTCATCACCAAGTGCTAAGCCTGCTACTCTAAAACGCATGCGTCCAAATGCTGTTTTCTAACTAAAGGATTTTGGTGTTTATGTAGCGTTTGTTTCATATCTGTACAAAAGAGCAATGACGGGAGCATGTCAAGCAATTTTACTTCAAAAGACTGCTGATCATTAAAAGTCTGCAAATGTAAGTAAAACATCCGTTCACAGCTTCTTCCGGGTGCAGTCATGCACCCTCGTCACAGTCTGCAGATTTACAGAACGCTGGAGTAAGACGACACAACATTTTAACCTGTTTGAACAACAACAAAGTTGTAGATGTTAGCTGATTTGAGATGATTCTGATTAAACTGATGCTATGTTGTGGTGTCAAATTGACACTTAGAAAAAAAAATCTCATAATACATTATAAAAGACAGTCACAAGTCTGAGTTTCCCATTTGTATTTCTAAATGTACATCAATTACTCACACGAACAGAAATTATATATATATATATATATATATATAAACAGGATTACAACACTTCAAAATGACAGAATAAACATTCACTGCTTCAGATTTTTTTTCTAGCTCATTGCATAAATTGCAGACTTGACTCTGAATGTGAATATGATGACTAACTCATGAGTCATAATGACTGATGTACCTTTATTGCATTAATACATATACCTGTCTTGACGCACAACATGCATGACATACGGTTATTTACTGATTTTTTTTTTCCAACTTTTTAAGCCGATGTCTTCTGTGAACTTGTGGTAATTAAAGTTTACAGTAAAATGTTTCTTTTTGAAAATATTAACTCAAAATCTGATGTTTGTGTCTGTGTCCATCAGATTTTAAACAGGGACCGTTAGTTCGACACAGACTCCTGCATAATCAATATGATCCATCTCTGAAATCTTCACCATTTACCCTTTTATTTATATTTATATTTTTTTTTCTTCCAAATTCCAAACCTTCACTCTTCCAGCAGTTTGGATTCAGCCAGTGCGTTCAAGTTGCACTTTCAGTTTTGAGGGGGTCAGAGTTGAAATGTGCACCTGTGCTCAAGACAAAACAACTGTACCTGCCCTGGAAGAAAAGTAAATACCTGCAAACACACACAAACTTACCATGTGTTTCTGACAGCACAGATGTGGCTGCAGGCTTCGCCTCCTTTTGATCCACCCCATTCTGTATGCTTTCTGTTCTAAAGGGAAACAAACCCTTTGGATCTTTTATACAGAGCAAAAAGGCAATAGCTACTTTTTTGACTGGTGAATTTGCAAGAACGTTTTAAGTCTGGGGTGTCAAATATACCGCCCAAAGGCCAGAAATGGCTCCACCGAAGTGTCCGATCTGGCCCAACAGATGGCTCAGTAAAGGATGTAAACTTCAGAGGAGGGGGGCATTACTTCTGCACCAAGCATTGTGTTACAAGTTGTTAAGAATAAATTCACAGGAGCTTTCCAGTTACTTGTGAGTTCTTACTGATAAGAGCATCAGCATTGGACTGCAATACCACATCAAAGGAAGGTGAATGGAGCCCTACCACCATGTTCCCTCTCTCTGTTTTTTTTGTTGTTAATAAATGCTTCATTTGTTGGTTTTTATGGAAGGACTTCACTGCTCCGACCCACTTAACATAAAAGTGAGCTGTGTGTGGTCCATGAATATGAGCTTCACACCTTTGTATTGACTTATTCTATTGCAAAGCACACACACGTGCACACACACGGGAAAAAAATACAACATTTAAAGAAAGTTGGGCTCGCCACCTTTTAATAGCAGTGAATAGAGCCCTTCTGCTGGGTCTTTATTCCACAAGTGCAATTCAGTGCCAGAAACAATCAGACATCAATCAATAAGAATGACAGCTTACATTAAAGTGTATTCAGTGTGGGTACAGATGTATAATTAGCCTCTTGAGACTCTTTTGGATACAGCATATTGTACACAACCTTTTCTGTTGAGCACAAACAATGAAACTCTGTTGTTTATAAGCCGAAAACAGACTGTTAATGCCAGCTGATGCACATATAGGTCTTCTTTTTTTAAAGCGGTCCTTGTCCAAACAGGTAGACTGTGACTAATCACAGAATTAGGGAAAAAAATAATATATGTTCTGGAAATAAAATAAGATTTAAGTTATCAAAATGACAAAAAAAAAACCTAATTAAATACACAATTCTGACACCTGGGAGCATCTAAAAGTTTGTATTTTTATACCCAATTAAATCATAAGCAACTGTGTTAAACACTGATATTTGAAAAAACTAAACAAAGTAGATTAATCATATTTAATTACTTTGCCTGCAAAAAAACAAAAACAAGGGCTGCTTCAATCTGTCTAAACTAAGATGTTCTTTCCTAATCTGTGGAGTTGTCAACATCTCAAGTTCATTTATAGGGAAAAAAATAGACTCTCTCTCAACTTGAGTTGCAGCTTTGGCCAAGTTTGATTTATTGTCTCAAGATTTCTGGACAGTGACACTTTTCAGGAAATAAATGTAGATGTTCTTGCTTTAAGTTGATTGCTTAAGATGCCGAATAAAGACTAAGTGCGCTATCTGTTATGAGGGATCTGGATGAGGAGTCAGTTATTTGCGAACTCAAACTTTGGATGGGAAAAATAAAAATCCAGTCCTAGGACAGCAAAGCTACAGAACTACAAGAGGCAACAAAGTAACACTACTGCCCCCTGCTGACTATTCCTCCAGTTTAAAACTCCTTACAGCCTCAGCTTCAAGAATCGGAGGATACTAGTTTGAAAACTTCTCCAGATCAACTAGTTCTCTTTTATATCACAGTGATGTCCTATGACTCAAACCATATCTATTCTTAAATGGTAAAGAAATATATCTACTCAAACTGCCTTTGAGGATGTCTTTCTTATCTGCCATGTCTGAATGGGATTGGGACAACTGAAGTGGATTTTAGTGAGATACTGTGTGCACATTAATATCTCCTTGCAGAAAGAGCTCACAGTAGATTAAACCACAGAGGCATCTACATCTCAGCTTCCATTTGTTGTGTTCTCCTCTTGTTGTGCTGGTGCTTGGTGAGTCCATACTTGAAGAACTCATAGACTGACCAGCTGATGGCTGTTGAGGGCATCTGGTAGATGACTCTCGCTTGGACTCCCTTGAAGAAGCCCCGCAGGCCACCCAGCCTGTATACTGTCCGGAAGGCATGGGCCAGGCCTGAGATATGTCTGTGGGCTCCTTTGCCGGAAGACAAGGAGCCGAGGGCTAGAGACTCCTGGGTGTTGAGCAGGGTCTTGCAGACATCCAGAGGCGTGGTGGCTGCGGCTGCAATCGCTCCGGCCAAAGCCCCGGACAACATGTGTGATGAGGGATTGTACTGTCTGTGTGGGTTTAACAGCTCCTGAAGGTACTCGTAGGTCATGAAGTGGAGCGCCTGGAAGGGCACGTTCATGGTGAGCTGGGTGGTGTAGCTGCGGTAGAACGCAGTAGGGCCCTCTTTCTGCCACACTGCACGTACACAGTCCAACACGCCACGATAGGGCGAGTTATACATCTGCATTCGCTGCTTCACAACTGAGGGAGACATGAGCAGATGGGCAAAAGCGTCCAGAGATGGTAGTGCAAAGGTGGAAAGACAAGGAAAAAGAAAATAAAAATTAGGAAACCATCACCTGCAGTAAAGCTGTCCTTAAGAGAATAAACACATACAAAGATATAGTATGTCATTCCTCAGACAGCTGCAAGCCATCTAACAGCTGCACATGAGGGCTCAGGCCAGTGTCCTTCTACTGACATGTTTGGGCAAGTGGACTACAGACAGCTGTGAAAGTGACTACGTAAAGCTACAGGGTTGCGGCCAACATGTGAAGATAGTTGGCCCAGGTGTGGCACCTGTAGGTTTCCTTACTGAAACCCAAAACTGTTGTTTTGAAATAGAAAAAAAATATATACATCTTGAGTCTCAAAATGCTGCCCTTACCTTCAGCTGGGTTCATGACTGCGTCGTGAAGCAGTGTGGCCACACACCCAGCTGTTCCTGAAACAAACACACTTCGGAAGTCACTACACATTCAGATAACTACAGCAAAATAGGAAACTAGAAGAGACTGCAGAAGAGAATTTCCACTTGCAATAGAACCCATCTGACTTGGCACAGCTTATGCTTTTTAAAACTCAAAACAGCAATTCACAGCAGAATTTCTGGAAATTCAATAAACTGCTGATGTAAAAGAATATTTCTGACCATGGTTTGTAAAGCAAAACCTAAGCAAAGAGAGACACCTAGTGGATAAGCCTGCTTATTTCTCATTTGAGGGATTTAAATCAGAAGCCTAAGCTTAATAAAAGATGACTAACAGGGAAAAAAGAGCAGATGAGATGGGAGAAAGAGGACTTACCCAGCCTCCCATTAAACTGAAACAGAAGAAAGAGAGTGTAGGAAGAACAAGGAACAAGGTAATGGCTGACTTTTTTTTTTAGTTGAGATGGCTTTGCTTTACCCAATCCACTATTTAACTTTCCTTGAAGCCACTGAGTGGCCGACAGCTGTCCCTGGCTTTTCTTTACAGTGTACAACTGCAGCTATGAAAAGCGTTTATCCGATTTGATGTCCTGCCAGGGGTTTTTTGGACTGGTCAGGCAGCACACAGATTAGGCTGAGTCAGCAGCTTCACAGAAGAAGGCATTTGGCAACAGGCTTTGAGTCGGGAAAGTCCTAAATATCAACCCGTTACAGTGCTCTCACGGCTAAGATTGCTATACGTGACCTATTCATTTATAACATAAACTCTGTATGGATGTTTTATGGTACCATTAGCCAAATGACTGTTAGCCCCTGGATGAATCACATCACTTAGAGTCTTTTTGAGTTTCTCATAGCTGGCAAAATAGAGGGCATGGGCAGGACCCGCCCCAATGGCTGTTGCATTCAGGCCTCTCAATGGCCGCCAGATTCCCTCTGTGGCTACAATCCGGCGAAGAGCATCCATCACATTCCTGTAGCGGGCCGCAGGGTCGGGCTGAAGACTCTGCATTCGTGTCTGCGAAAGAGATGGCATTCTAATGTAAAACAAAAAAGTGAGCAGAGTGTGCCCCTATCCTATCCACTATTAACTTAGAACTAAGTGATACGTTTTCTGTATTTGACCTGATTCTGATCTAAAAATAGGATAGAATGCATAATTGAACTTGTTTCATATGTCTGCCTAAGAAGACAATGAAGACAGCTCTGAATAGAATGCACTGTGAATGATGGGTTAAATGGGGGAAATGAGGTATTTGACATTGTGTGGGGTGTATCTTGGTGTACATGCATAAATGAATACAAGGAAGTATGCAGTTACAAGCTCCAGGGTCACAAAGGGACATAAGCTGACTTCCTCTAAGCTTCTTTTCCCACTGACCCTGAAACACACCTTTCTCTTTTCCTCCACGCACACGCTCACACACACAGGTGGATGATAGATTATATACACATTAAAAGACAAGAGCACACAATTAATGTTTTAGTCACCTGGTATTTGATATTTAGAGAAGGCTGCATGAGTGGATGAGATGATTGTGTCTGTCTCCAAGGAACCAACAGCAACATAATCCCCTAAATACCAAACTTCCAGCTGAATGAACAAACTTAAACCCCACTGTCCATGCACAGTTCTTTAGGGGAAAAAAACAAAAAAAACAAGCATGGCCTTATCTAAATCTATGCTACAGCTGTGGAGCAATGCTATGAGCATACTGCACACAAAGTCAGTGCACACACTTGTAGTATTTGCACGGTATTGCAGAGAGAGGCTGAAATATCCTCAGTCACTCATTGTTATGATACATACACATGTGTGGAGTCCTCACCAGCTGCAGGTTTGCTTTGTTTATCTATAGCCTGTGGTTTTAGAACTACAAAGCAATGACCTTTGTAATGCTATGCTGTAACAACTCCCTCCATTCTTTGAGGGAAAAACCCCCCAAAGGATTGTTTTAGGTTTCATTTTTTATTGACTAGAGTGTCAAATACTCTAAAGTGTAGACTCTGACAGACTTACAAATAAAGCACACTTCTTCAGAGCCACAGCAAATTACTGGGATTTATGATACAAGAAAGACTAAATGCCAGCCTATTCAGAACTTTATTTACACTACTTAAGAGAAAAGCTTATGTGCAGGAGGGAAAGATTTTTTTGGTATAGCTACTCTGTACAAATACAATTCTAATGCTAAATGCATCCTAAATAATACTTTAAAAAAGTTTGATATCTTTATGTCTAAATCTGTTAACAAATTCATGCTTCTACTAAGGGTATCCAGGATTTAGTGTGCAGGTACTCCCTGACTGAACTTTGCTGCATTACAATTAGCCAGAGCTCATGTGTGCCTTGGTTGGAAAAACGCTGAGCTGCACTAGTTCCACAAAAGACACTATACAAATGAAAAAATAAATAAATTTAAAAAATGGCCTCATCCAGGTTCGGGCCTGTAACCAACATAAGTGTGCTACAGGTGAAAGACATGGATGAAGTGAGAGTAGCGATTTTCTGCCTGCCAAACACAGCTCAGTGCCCTGAGGTCCCTTGGCCCATCTTTGTGGCCTCCTTCCTCTTGTACAATTACACAGTAATGATCACTGGCGGCAGCATTGACCTCTTTGGGCCAGTGTGACACCCTCCCCACAAACTTGGATACAAAATAAAACAAACCTTGGTTCACTGAAGCTGCATGATTCATGGAGTAAAAGACCTTTGCACCTTTTTTGGTGAGTGAGGGAGTTGCTCTGCTGCTCCAGGCAGCTTTTTCACTGGGTTTTTTGGGAAAGCAGTTGCTCCACTGTGGACAGGAGGGGGCAAATTGTCTTCAATCTTGTAATAGTCGAAGCCGGAAGGGCGTAAGTTACAAGAGAGAACAACTTGTTTTTGTAAACAAAGAGTACACATTTCCTCCATTGTTATTTTTGGAATTGTTGAGTCATTTTCTTTAACTTAACACCGCTTTAATTGAGTAAGTAGTTCCCCGTTTGCTCGCACAAACGTGCAGTTACGTAACATTACATCCGCTGAAACTCTTGACAGCAGACTGATTTGATAATTACATTATTAGTTACACAAAGCTACTCCTTTTTGACTTGAATGGCGGTTAAACAACTTATTACGTTATTCGCACTCCGACTGACGCTGTAACAGCATGCTAACAAATAAGCTAATACGGTTGTTAAACGCTAACTGAGCCGACTGACCTTGTCCTCACATCAGCCAGTTCTGCAGCGTGTTTGGGTTAGCGAGCAAGCTAATGGGCTATGCTAATATGCGCGATAGCTACATGAATGGTAACCCCAGACCACACCAGGGACCACGGAGACGAAGCATTCAACAATCACAGAAAGCTGTGGGTTTGCTGGTTAGCCAGTGAGCCGTGCTACCTTAACACAGTCGATTGGGAACATGAGGCAGTGCTCCATTATCCCGGCCACAGCTCCAGCCAACATGTGGGTGCTAGTGGAAGCTCCCTGTGGCAAACCCTCATAGTCCGGTTCACAGTCCTCTGATTGTGCATCTTGTGCACTGCGGATCAAATCAACAGTCTGTATTTCGGTTTCCCCTCCGATCCGGGGTGTCAGGCTTCCCACGATACTTTCCGAAACTCCCCAGAATCTGCCCCCAAGCCATCGAACTTCTGCCCCGGCAGAGGCTCCTGCAACCCCGGGATCACTGCCTGTGGTCTCCGCTGTCATCCGACGCCTCCTCACAAATCCATCTGTTTCCATGAGAAACAAGGGGATGTGTTAAGTCTTCTGGCTCGCGTGCACGGCTGGTTGTGGACCTCAGCCTTAAACTTTTACATTCCCTTGGGGAGCTTTCACGGTTACTTCCCTACACCATTCCCTCCCCTCCTCTACCCCTGACAGCAGCGGGAGCCAGGAAAGGGAGGCCGTGACGGACAAATGCACAGCGAGCCCACAGGCCGCGATGAGGAAGCAATCTCTGATTGGTTACAATAGCCAAGTACTCCTCACACCATTGGATGATATCTATGCCCCTCATGATTGGATTTTGGTGAGCGTTTCAAATCCGGTCATGTGGCGTTTGACTCGAAGTGTTGCTACATGGTAGCTCATCTGTGAAAGCCATCAAAAGACCCGAAGGTCACTATAGGTCAGCCTCAAAATGTCTTTTAGTTGCTGTGAGCAAACCAAGACACGTGTGATTGCAAGACGAATGGGCCAGGGTCACTAGTTCACAGTTTTTACTGTCACTTTTGTTGCTGTCCTAGTGTGATTTGTGGTGTTGTCTAAAATCCAAACTGCAATCTGTGTTTCTTCTCTTTTTTTAAAAAAAAAATACTGTAAAACCTTTTGATAGGACACAAGAACATTTAGATCTGTATTATTTGCTAAATTGAAGAGACTGTGTATGTAATAACAGTTGACATAAAGAGCTAAATAACAAGAATTGTGTTAAAAGTGTAGGAAAAATGTCCATGTGAGGCTCAGCCCACTAACACTCACTAATTACTGATAAGGTTAATAAGTAATTGATCTGCTCATTCCAATGCAATGTTCTGTTGGAAAACTTTGGGTTCTAGTGTCAAAGTGACAGGTCACTTAGGTCCCTTTGACATTTAACGCCTACTCAAACTGTTGGAGACTAGACACATCCCCTATGGAAATGATAGTCCTCGATGGCTGTGGCCTCCATGAGAAGCAAGAGTCACAACCCTCCCTGCAAAAACTGCTTGAAGAACACCTCAGAGGGGCTGACCCAGCCTCTAGATACCAGTATCTGTGGGATGCTATGGAATAAACCCAAACCACAGAGGCCACATGCTGCGACCTATATATATATATATATATATATATATATATATATATATATATATATATATATATATATATATATATATTTGTG
>VVHJ01034842.1:0-29513 GCA_015107715.1 Tylochromis polylepis
CATCCATGCTTAAAGATGTCAACTAAAGTAATGTGAACACTGTTTCTGCTAGTTTTCACTGTTCTTTCAGGTTTGGGAGCTCAAGGACCAGAAGCAAATTCATTTAGAGGAACCCTTTTGAGGGTGGAGGTGTTACGCCCCTCTGCAGCTCCTAATCTCTTTGCAGTGGTAGTGCAATGGTGTTCAGCTGTTGCTAATTGACCACGCCCAGTCAGGGGTGGATAAAGGCATACCTGAGGCAGACTTCCAAGGCTGCTCACTAGTCTTTGTCTTAGTGGTACCAGCTGTTTTAGCCAACTTGTTATGGAATTTAAAATAAAACCTCTTCTCACTGATATTCTGGTATTAGGCTCCATATTTATGTTGCAGCTTTTGAGCCAGGTTGTAACAGATGTGTTACTGCAGTCTTAAACAGCATAATAAATTTATAGCTCAGGTCTTTCAAAGTTAGACTCCTGTATATCTCTATTTCCATCATTCAAATTTACTAGTTGTCTTACAACCAAGTAGTGAGTTACCTTAAAAGCATGCAATGAAAGATTTGCAATGAAACTTATTAGATATACAACTATAATGCATGGATTCAGCCGGAAATGTTATCTGAATCAGTGTCCTCATTTTTTTAAACAATTATTACAGAAGGATCACTAAAAACAGTTAATGATCTAATTTTTACAGTTGCAGCTCCAAACTTAGGTTAGTCATACTGCTATATCCTGAGAATCCATCTTTCTGGGATACACTGTAGATATTTTACTGTCGTATACGGCTCCGTTTTCTCATCACAAAAGCAGCACTGTCTGATTTTTCTCTCTTACAACAGGAAACAAATTTAATTCACACTTCTGCCACACCACTGCTCGGAGCAGGAAGAGGTCAACCCAGAATGATTAATTAAAATGAACACTTAGTTAGAAAAAAACACGCCAAGCCAAGAAATATCTGTATCACGCACTGAGTGAGCTTATGTATCAATAAAATATAGAACAGAAATGAAATCCATGACTTGCTCATAGGCTTAGTAATACAAATACACACAGGGGAGCACCGACTCTGGTCTTTATGCATTAAGGCCGTTTCCTGCCTTACAGGTTTTGGTTGAACCTTGTGTCTCTTTCTCACGATTCTGTTGGATATCAGTTTTTCTGTATGTGCTCATTTTCTATTCATGTGTCTGTCCTTCCTGGGAAAGGTGCCTGTATACAGAGCATCTGTTTCTCTTGTCCTTCATCCTGGTCATCTCATGTTTCTCCTCCATTTACTATCCTGGAACAAGCTCCAATTAACAGAAGAAAACAAAGACTACTATGTAAATGATTGCTTTCTGACCAGTCATTTCACTTATTTGCACCCCACAGGACTGATGTGAATTATATTACATTTTGCATTTCTTTACTCTCATGTAAATTTCATGCAGTACCACATACCTTATGATTTGATTCGTTGTGTGAGCCAAACTAAATGCTAAAAAATGAATGAAAATGATTGCAATGCAGTTTGTTTTTTACCTTAGAGTTCACACACAGCTGCAAACTTAAGAGATTAATGTACAGGTTTAGCCGAGACACTGTGCCATTCGCTAAATCAAATGTATGTGCTGGAAAGCTTAGGTGTTAAAAGGATGACAACATTGTGCAATGACATAATTTAAATATTTTAAATATAACAGAAAAACAACAATGGCAGTGAGTCCAATTCTTGTGCCTTGAGGGCATTCTGTGTTTTCTGTGAAGTGATAATAAGACAAAACAAACACACATCTTGTTTTCTATCAATCTTTGCTTTGTCTTTGATATCTAATTATACTTTCTAATCAAGACTCTGTAAAGGGGACTGACTATTTGCCCTTCCCCCCGCTTGCTGCTTTGCACCGCAGGCACTGACTGTGATTTTTATTTTAACAATTAGGATGACATTTTAATTTTATAATATGAAAAACTGTGGCCAGAAAAAGACATTCTTTTATCATCGCTCCAAAAGTAAAAAGACCAGCTATGCCGTGGCTCGAAGGACAAATATATGAAATCTTTTCAGCGTGTTTGTCCGTTTGGTGCTTTCTGTGACGGCTGCGTAATGGCAGAATTAAAAGGAGGAAAATCAATGGCCGCAAGTGACGTGGAACAGGTAAAGAAACACGTTATAGATTACAAATGCTGATGAGGGGGTTTGTTTCTCTACATCTTTAATTCAAACATGCCTTTGTGCCTTAATTATTGTGTTTAACTGGAACTCATACGCAACATGCTTTGGCAAGGCTTGCAGAAACTGAAACACTGTGTCTTCTTTTTCGTTTTTGATAAACAAACGAACAAAAAGACAACTACTCATTTTGTGTGTGTGTGTGTGTGTGTGTGTGTGTGTGTAACAAACCGGAATTACAAATCACATGGTTTTATCCTTGCTTTTATAACCTTAATCTACAGTACTAGTAGACATGAGCAGCACATTTCCCTTCCAATACATTCTTTCTGGGCAGTGTAACACTTTGTTTCCTGTTGCCAGTTGTGTGTTGTGATCAGAAAAACTAGAAACAGAGGCAGATGGAGGTACTGCCGCTCAGTGAATAGTCTCTGTAAACCCTTGAGATGGATATGTGGGAAAATCCCAGTGGATCAGCAGTTTCTGAAATCCTCAGCCTGTCTGGCACCAACAACCATGCCATGTTCAAAGTTACTAAAATCACCTTTCTCCCTCGTGCTGATGCTCAGTTTGAACTTCAGCAGGATGTTTTTAGTCATGCCTATACAAGCCTTAATGCACTGAGATGAAAGCAGGTGGCCAAATACTTGACTAAATGCAGCACTTTATTGAATGACAATATCTCTTTTCTATACATTTTATTCCAGGAACCATCAAAGCAATAATACACTGATATTTGCCTTATAGGAGTCCAGACTTTTGGAAATTTCAAATGAAAGAGTTTGACAAGATGCATAGGTAATAACTGGCACTGATAGAATTGCAACCTCCTTAAATGAACTGTTTTATTGGCTACCTTACTTTTTAATGTGTATTTATTTGTTTATTACTATAATTTGTGTCTTTACTGATACTGATGCTCAAGATCCACGATATGTGATCTTTTATTGAGCTTGCTTTTGCATAATGTTTAGATGTATATGTTTGCAATGCTGCCATCTTAGAGGCTACGATGCCACACAACTTTGCATGGTAGCCTCCAAGCCCTGGAGCTGACGTCACTTCGCTCGAGTTGCTTGGAGAGTGAATCGGAGGAGGAGAGGCTCTTCAATCTGCGATCAGAGATCAACACGTTCAGCAACACGCTCCCGACCGACCGGACTCAATCACTGACCACTTCTCCGCTCATCTCGTTCAACAGCCCTCAAACTGACCGGGACGTAAATGAACACCTTTTCCTTTCCGCTTCTTCTTCTTTTTTAAGGAATACAAGACGATAATCAGGTGAGTTGGCGACCTTCGCTCGTTAGGTTCACGCATGTCATGTATTATTTCACTCTTTCAGTCGTCGGGGCTGGCTAAGCTAACTTCACCAGCAGCATCCTTTTACCGTACACTTGCTTTCAGTGAAGCTGTATCCGCTCGGTGAGTTAAAAAACATGAAAAAGTTGGTGTTAAAAGTATGTAGAGTTGTTGTGAATGCTGTTGCGGTAAACTTTGTTCAGGATATAACCGCTGTCATGTTTATACTGGAACTTGTGTATAAAAAGAAGACTTCGGTGAGCCGTTGACGCTAACATTGATGTTCAGTACCTGGCGGCGGTGTGGCTTTCACTTCGGGAGTCCGCGAACGTTACTGGAAAGTTAGCTATTAGGTTTATAGCTCACCTTACGCTTCTTGTAGGAGTATGTCATGTTTAAAAGTAACGTCTGACTGCCCGCTTGTGTGGTATTTGTTGTGGCTTTAAGCTCGTGGCGTGTCATGAATCTGTCCAACAGCTGGATATAACACAAGTGAGCTTCCGTAATGTTTAGCTAATAATAAATGATTCTGCATTAATGTGGCAGACGGGCTGCTCGCTGCTTTCGCCTCCGCCTCTGTCTTCTCTTTTTGTTGCTTCCTCTTAAAAGGAAAAGCACAGGTAACGCTGCAGCTGTGGTCTGAGCTGAAATTTACCCTTTGAGATTATGACAATACCCTCCATTTTTGTGCCAGCTTTCATATTAACCACAAGACATTCGCCATGTTGGGCTATTAAAATAGCCCCCTCTATTTAGACGCTGTGTGGCTGTTATAGTAATGATAGTAAACGAATCTTAGAAAAAGAAAAAAACTAGCTGTTTTGTGTGAGATTAAAACGGTGCTTTTTTTGCAGTTAAGGAGAGTTAGATTTTTGTTAGTGACATTTAATAAACAGTTTCATATATGTGGGAAGTCATAGAAATTCACTTTGTTCTCTCGCTTGTTTTTGTTTTAAATTAATGATTTTTTTTTTTTTTTTTTAACCCTGCAGGATGTTATAAATTGGGTGGCACAAGCAAAAACTTGGCCTAACTTCCATCGTAGAAATCAGGACAGTATAACATTGTCCCCATTTGTTTCCTGCAGCACACTTTTTTTTTTTTTAAACACACACTTAGCTTGCTTTTAATTCGGAAAACCTTTTCCTCTTGTGAGTAAAGACAAATGTAGCCTATTTGAAAAAACTACACATCAATCACAGCAGAAATTTAGGAAAACCTGAACAACTGTTGCAGATTTTTCCCTTCAGACTTTATCATGACAATGTTTATCCCACTTCTTTAAAAAAAAAGAAAAAACCCTCAATGCAATCCATAGAGCTTATTCTGTCACTGTGCATCTTTTGTTTGCCGCACACTCGAGTCGATTTGCTTCACAGATATAATTGATATTAATAAACAAGGATGTGACCTTCGCGTTTACAGTCTCAGTGAAATGGCAGCGAGCGTTAGATCTGCTAAAGTTCATCATTTAAATGGCTTCAGTAGCCAAGGCAGCGAGATAAATCAGATCACAGCCTTGATGTGTTATGCATGCATCCAGTAACTGCCAGTGAATCAAAACACAGGTAGAAGGTCACTCATTTGGCTCATATTTATTCAGTTCACATGCCCTTGAAGAGCTCTGCACACAGAGCAGTGTTGTTAAGCTCCTAATATGAGCCTTTAACACAGAGAAAACAATAGAGTCAGCAACTACGCATTTGGGTGCTACGAACACTGTAGGGCTTTGCTGTCTGGGCTCCAAAGGCAAATTTAGCTGCTGATTTTCAATTCAATCACTCACTTAATTACAAGTTGTCTAAAAGAACTGCTCAGCACACTTAAATTGCCATTAGCAATATACATTAGTGCAAGGCGCAGAGTGAGTTTCTTATAATTTATTTCTTTTCCTAGACTACTAGGTGTACTATATAAGATTTAAAAACATATATATAGTTTTATCTTTCATTTCCCTTTCAATGGCCTTTTAAAAGCAAGTGTGGGGAAAAAAACTGGTCTTATAATAATTGTGTTTCACCCATTTTCACCCTGTCTCTCCTATTCTTGCCCTTTCCACAAGTTTGCACTCATTAATCAAAGATGCTGGACTCCAGCTGAGGGCTGAGGTGCAGGTTCATCAATTTGGCAGGCAGCACTTTGTAAGGAACAGTGCAGAGGCTCTTAACACACAAGCATAAATAAATCTGTGGTCTTTATATGCAAGCCCCGAAGGTTAATGCTGCATAATTCAATGTACCCTCTTTGTCTGCTGTGATTGATGTTTTCAAGCATGTAAGCCTTGACAGGAGTCCCTTTTTGTAGGTCAGTGTTGACACTTTATGATTGGGTGAGCTCGAGGGGAGCGGCACAGGGGAGGTGGATTATTAGGAATATGTCGGGGAGATTACTCTTTTTCACTCATCTTCCTGGTCTATTTTTTTTCCTCCGCCTGGAGATGCTTGTCGCAGTGCTTAATTTGAACCACTGATGCTTCTGCGTTTGATGTCTGCCTTCTGTGTTAATTGGCTGATGGCTGTTTAGTATTTATTTACCCCCTTTGCAGCAAAAAAAATAAAAAAAATAGGTCAGGTCAGAATGAATGATTTGACTCCATATTCATATTTCTTGGTCAGGTAGGTGCAGTATTAGAATTGAATATAGACCTTTAGACCACTGCTGTTGTGAACTATTCCACTCTCGTGCAAAGACTGTGCCTCAGAAGCCCCCTTTTTTTTTATTGATCCTCATGCATTTAAAATCTGCTCACTGCTGCCACAAACATTTCCCACTTTAGCTGTCCTAAGCATGCTCCAGCACTCACATTTTTTTCCCCCTTATCATTGTCTGGTCTTATTAGAAACTTGTAAAAAGAAATGCATTCCTGAAAATGTTTGGCTCAGCAGAGGCCAAAGTGAAAGGGTTAGTAAACCTAATTTACTTAATTCTGCTTTCTTTAAATGGCACTGCAAAAGAAACTACACTCACTGGACACTTTCATTAGGTACATGTTGTTAGCACTTGTGTGAATCCCGTTTTGTTTTCAGAGCTGCCTTAATACTGTTATTCAACAGGGTGCTGGAAACATTCCTTTGTGATTTTCGTCCATTTTGAGATTTGTCAGCTGTGCATTCATTCCACCACATCCTAAAACTCTGCCGGACTGAGATATGGTGACCGTGGAGGCCATTTGAGTACAGTGAACTTGTCGTCATGTTCAAGAAACCAGTTTCAGATAATTTGAGTTCTGTGGCTGGAAGGTGCCATAGGCGGATGGGAGGAAGATGTGGTAGTAGAGGAATGAATATGGTTATTTAAACAATACACAGGTAGGCTGTGTTATTTAAACAATGTTCAGTTGGTAGTAATGGGTCCAAAGTGTGCCAAGCAGGTGAGAATAGGCAGTGTTTTTCCAATCCTCTGTTTTCCAATTTTGGTCAGCCTGTGTGAACTGTAGCCTCAGTTTCCTGTTCTTAGTCTGACAGGAGTGGTGCTCGATCTGGTCTTCTGTCGCTACAGCCCATCTGCTTTAAGGTTAGACATGTTGTACATGCAGAGTTGCTCTCCTGCATGTCTTGGTTGTAACAAGTCTTTGAGTTACTCTTACCTTCCTATCATCTCACAGCAGTCTAGCCATTCTCCTCTGACCTCTGACATCAACAAGCATTTTTGTTCAGAACTGCGATTCACTGGATATTTTTTTCTCTTTTGTTCTTTTTTCTGACCATTCTCTGAAACCCTAAAGATGCCAGTGTGTGAAAATCCCAGTCGATCACCAATTTCTGAAAAACTCATACCAGTCCAACTATGCCGTGTTCAAAGTTGCTTAAATCAACATAATTATAATGCTTGGTTTGAACTTCAAGTTGTCTTGACCATGTCTACATTCATGTGATTGGCTGATTAGATATTAGTGTTAACAAGCAATTGAACATGTGTAACTAACATAGTGGCCACTGAGTGTATGCTGCAACATTATATTAAAATACCATTAGGATTCAGGCATAACCAGTCATTATTTGTTATGATTAACAGGTGTGAATAAAACCTTATGCTGTTACTGTAACAAATAACCAAGCAATATAATCAGCTACCTCTCTAATAATACTCTTACCCTATGGATGAACTTCAATTACACAGTCTTAGACTATATCATCATCATCATCATCATCATCATCATCATCATCATTTATTTATATAGCACTTTAAAAACACACCCGGTGTACCAAAGTGCTGTACAATACAAATATAAACATAATAATAAAATAGTGAAAACCAGACATAGCAATAAAATTAATAAAAATTAATAAAAATGTCAGTTGCCCACAGTAACACTGCAGCCTAAGTTTGGCGTAACAACACAGAAGTCTGTTCTTGATGGATTGCAGGATCTGATTCAAGCTGTTTTTCAGTTTGGCATTGACCTGTAGAGCAGAATAAGAGCCATCCCAGCTGTAGTCCAAGACAGTAGAGTTGGAAGTTCATATGACCTTGAGATGAGATTCTCTAAAGGGAGAAGCTGGTGTGAATTGATATTAGGATTGCCACAATAAAACACGCCTTGGCTAACGAGTGATACAAAAGGAAAAATATAAACTGGGAGGGCCTGGGGCAACCTGGCTAGCATTAACTGAACTCACAAAGTAAAAGCAAGGGAATTTCCTGCTAGTTAACTGATCATGGATGACTGCATTCTGGGATTAATAAAATAAATAAACTTCCAAATATACTTGTGTAACCACAAATACCTCTGTGTGGACCACCCAACTAAAGGGAAACACTGAATGAGTTACAGCAGATGTGCATCTACAATCTGACGCTGTTGACAAAAAAAAATAAAATGGTACATGGGGTTAAAGTTTTTAACTTAACAGGCATTTCCTACTGACAGAAGGAAAATGAATACTTTTTCAAGAAAAAAAAAAAACCCACGATGAGGATAAACCAAGACCAAACACCACATTTCAGCAAGCAAATATTTAATCATCAGTGTACTTTTTGTTTAAATTGTCAAAAATTAATTAATTACCTATAATTACCCAATTATATGTTAATAATTTTTTAATTGTATAACTTTATTTACTTTGGTGATTGCTTCTGGTATTTTCTAATAATAGGTACTTACACAATAGCAGTATTTTACACTACTGACATTTTCTCAGCTTAGCTGAAAAGGATGATATATGTGCTTAACACACAACCATGCTTAATCATAAAGGTATAGTATTTGAGGTTATACCAGCGGCATTCTTTTTAGGCGAGAGTTGTGATATTCAAACATAAACATCTATACTGACAGAGTAGTGACACAAACAGAAGAATAACATATGCACACCATTTGCAGAGCAGATCCTGCTTCCACTATAATTAATAAAAGCGTGCTCAGCAGGCATGAGGGCAGCGAGTAATTGGTGCATGCATGCTGCAGAGGGCTGCTCCTTTAACATTTAAACAAACACCTGTCTTCTATTTTGTTTTCTGTATTTTCTTTTTCACTTAGAGGTGGGCACAGTCATTTTAAACATGCACAGTTTGTAAAATGCTCAAGATTCTTTAAATAAACTACCAGTATTCGGGAAATGGCATCAGTATTTATTTTGCTCTTATGGCTGGAGCATGTAGATATTTTACTTAATCATTTTACCCCCAAAAATCTGTGAAATACCTCCATTTTGACAGCACTGTTCTAGGTCCAAAACATAAAGACACAAAGCAATCCCAAAACAAAAGGCCAGCTTCTTGTTTTGCCCGTCAGTCACACAGCACTGTGCAGAACATGCTTTGCAAGTGTAACCACTAAAAAGAGTGGTTACACGCCATGATAATCCAAATAAACTGCACATTCAGTGTAGGGTGAGGCAAACGCTCATGCTGGACTACATGAATGTTGCAAACATAATGATAACATAACTTCATGTCATAAGCATTTAAAGGAGGAAATGATGACAAGGAGATGTTAGTGTTTTAGAGCTAAGAGGGCGCACGCTCAGTAGCAGGCTTTAAATCATGTTACACAAGGGCAGTTAAGGAGTCTGTTGTTGCAGAATGGTACCTGTGACTGTTATTTCCATGACTTAGTAAGCAGCTCTTTGTTGGAAAGCCAGTATCATTATGTGATGATTTTTTTTTAAATTATAATTATTATTATTTTTTTAAATAAATGATATGAAGCTAAATTGGTGAACAGCTGAGTAACCCAAATAGCCTCAGGCTTGGAGTAGTTCACAGTTCCTGCAAAAGCTCTTTATTCTTGATGTTGAATTTTGATTAAAGTTGCCTCTGTCCACTGGTATTCACACCACACAGTGGCACAGCTGGTGAGATGACGGACAAGTGCAGTACGTGATGTACAGTCAAGTGCAGGTGATAAGAGATCTGATGAATACAGTTCATTTTTATTGGCAGCGAAAAGAAGTGGAGGGTAACAGCATCTGTCTATCTGAAAATGTGGTGGACGAAAGTGGCATATTTGTTATTTCACTCCAGATCTTTAATTTACCAGCTTTACTTTTAAGCTTTTTCTGTGTTTTAATGAATGTTTAAAATTTTTGCGTTATGGAGTTGTAATAGTTGATCTTCAAAAACAGAGCAGGGAGGTAGCCGTCTCCAGTAGGAGTCCACTCAGATATAAAGTAAATAAAGTGTCAGCCTGAAGAATATGTCTTCCATTTTCATTAAGATTAGCCATTAAAATTTGAGTACAAACAAACTGAAAACATCTTCAGGTAAAAATAGACATCTCACCAAAAGGGGTGTAACAGTTGTGAAACCAAGACCAAATCTGTGACACAAACATCTGTATCATGGTGTTATGGCTCCATCTTCCTGTTTCGCAGAGAAAGTTTATGTATAAATATAGGTTGTGAAACATGCTAATTAACTTCTTACCCATGCTACCTATGCTAATTAGCCAAGGGAGCTGGGTTAAAGCATGCTAGTCTGGTCTGCTGATCGTTCAGGTAAAGAGTAAGGCCTGCTTCATAAAGAAGATAAAACAAATTGATAACTTGTTTTACTAGTTTTCTGTTACAGATAATTGGAGTTGCATTAAATTAAACATTTAATGCAATATTTTTTGCCAAATCTCATGAATTAATTATGTTCACCCTAGAAAGTCTGGCTGGATAATTAAAAATAGTTGCCCTTCAATACCAGAATTCACCATGGTAACAGGTAAATGGAGCAGAGTGTCTCTTTTCATCAAATTGTTATTGAAATGTATGCCAGTTTGGACTGTAAAAAAGTATAGATTAAACACACTGAAAAGTTTACTTTTGGACCCACGATTATAAAGTTTGGTCTACTGATAGAGATTTACTACTGAAAAGGTGTTGAGGGTCAATATTATGTCTGCTTTACATTTAAAGTATTGTGTAGCAGAATATGACTACATTTCAAGGTGTGTAAACATTTCAACATGAAATGCTGGCAGGGCACATTAAGCTAGCTCCAGTCTGTATTCATAAATTACATTTAGTCCAGTTTTAGTCATAAAGTTCCTTCATCACAATCATGCTTGCTAATACTAAACAATCTTTCACAGAGTTGTGAGAAATTCTCTCTAAAACCTCTCTGGGATGCTTTCCTTTATATCCTGTCATCTCACTGACCTTTTGCCCTTTTGATTTTCCAAGCTTTTGTTGCCTCAGAACAGCTACTGGTGTGAAATTTTAAATGACTATATATTTTACTAAAACAAACAATACAGTTTCAACATTGATATATAGTCTGTATTATTCTCACAGACTGTATATTATATACAAAATGAACCTCATGTTCTAATCAGTACGACTTAAAGCTGGCTATTGAACCTATAAACTCACTAAGCTAATTAAGGCCCCAGGCACATGGGTTTAGAGACCAGTGAGGGACCCCTTGCAACTACTGGTCACTAGGGAAAAATGTGTATTCCCCAATCGGTTGGTGAGTGGTTGCTGGACGTTGCTAGCAGTCGCCTGGGGAAATTGGTTGCAAATTGGAAACTGAGACCATTCACCGTCAGAGTAAAAGTTTGAAATGGGTTGGTTTCAACGGTAAGACACTGGTTTTACTTTGAAGGTAACAGAGCATTCTTTGTTTCTAATTTGCGTTGCACTTTTTCACATTTACTACCACTCAACAAGTAGTTCTTCAATATTTGCAGACAAGTCAGCGTCTTTCATTCAAAAACTCAGGGCGACTGCTGTGATCTACTAAGAATCAACGCAATCGTAAGGATGTTTTCGATGTGGACCCGCTTCACAGTCAATTTCACCCAGGAACAGCCAGCACCCTACCACTTGCCAACCACTCGGAGAATACATATTTTTCCCGAGCAACCGACAATTGCCAAGGGGTCGCCAGCCCCCACTATATCATACTTCTGCTAAATGAGGATAATATTAGATCCTAAGCGATTATTTCGATTTTTCCATGGTATTGTTAATGATTAGCCTTGGTTTAAATGGTTATTTAAGAGTTCTAGAAATGTTAGTGGTTTTAACACTTGCCACACTAAGATTTGAAAGGATTTAAATGATTCGGACTCAGGCAGGTCTAAGTCTTCATTTCCTGTACATTCCAAACAAAATGAAGCCAGATGGTAATGCATGAATAGGATACATGTGCTGACTGGTTAGAAATATTTGCAGTTCCTAACATATGTGTGTTAAAACATCTTTGGACCAAGGGAGTGGCTGTGTCTCAGTTTCTGAACAGAAATACCAATAGAGGAGTTGGAAAGTAAATCTCATCATTTTTGCTGCTTTGCTAGAGGAATTTTAGTGTGCTTAAATTAATGACATTGATTTGATCTAATACATTCCTTCTTGTAATTATTGACTCACTGTAAAATCCAAATGTTGGCACCATAGCTCCAAAGCCACTCTTGTGATACAGTAGGCCATAATCCAATATCTTAAGTGTTTTTGTCATGTCCCACTGGCCTCTGTTGTCTCTAGGAGTAGAAACTTGATTTTTTTCTACTGATGCTAAAATTTCCCCAGGGGTCCATATTATCATTTTTATTACATTTTCATGTGGCTGCCAGATAGGAAGAATGCTGAATGGGTAAGTCAATAAAATCAAGCAATAAATGACTGTTGTTGTCTTGTATTTAAGGCGGAGAGTGGTGATGTCACAGCAGTGAGGAAAGTCTCATACAGTGTTTTGTTCTATTGACTGCCCATTGTTAACGTCCACTGTTAGGCTCTTTGAAATGCTTCTTCTTATTTCTGTACTTTTAAATACAAAAGCACGCCTCTGCTTTGTAAAACTGGAACATGTAACTGATGAATGGACATGCTGAACTATGTGGATCGCCTCATTTTCAAGTCTTATTTGGGGATGGGATTTAAATTTTTCCAATTAGGTTGAAATATAACAAAGTCCTCCTTTATGAAATTAGTCTGTGCTGCTTTATGCTTTGCTCTCATTTTTTTTTGTGTATCTAATTAATTCCTATCTGTCTTTGAGTTAAAGTGTTACGGCTTTAGAGCATATTTAAATCTCTTGGGAGAGGAAAAAAACTTTGTTGTCTATGGGGTATATTTAAATGACTGTGGTCCAAATAGGGGTAATTGGTGTTATTGGAGCTATTGTTTGCCTTTGTTTTAAAATTTAATTTGGGATTCACATATAGTCGTTTTATACTCATTTTTTTCTTTTAAGCTCCTGTACAAATTGAAATTGCTGCCTTTACTGCGAACTGGCAAGTATATCAGATAGCAAGCATATCAGTTAGTACTAATGAGAGGTACAATAAGAAAAATTATTTTTTTCTTTGACTGCAGTGCCTGATGGTAATTTATAAGAGTTATTACAAGCTTGCAGGTACTTCAGATTTTCTCCGCTGTGCATCAATGTTTCATGAGGGCATATTTTAAAGCAATCAATAAATGATGATATTTACATTTCATAGTCAGTAGTTTGAGATGTGAAAACCCGAAGCAGGCAATTTTGAAATTGTGTTTTTTAAGTGATACACTATATGGACAAAAGTATCGGGTCACATCTTGTAAAATTTTAATTCGGGTGTTTTCAGCCCCATTGCCACAGGTGTATAAAATCAGGCATCTAGCCATGCAGTTTGCTTTTACAAACATTTATGAAAGGATGGGTTCGGAGCTCAGTGAAGTTTAATGTGGCACTGTAATGCCACTGCTGGAACAAGTCATTTCATGAAATTTCTTCTCTCCTAGATATTCCACAATCAACTGTAATTGGTGTTACTGCAAATTAGAAGAATTTAAGAATTATCACAACTCAGTCACAGTGTCTGATCAAGTAAAGTCACTGAGCTTAGTCGCAGAGGGTTGAGGTGCATAATGCATAAAAGTCACCAACATTTTGCTGACTCTGTATCTGCAGCGTTCCAAGCATCAGCACCAAAACTTTGTACTGGGAGCTTCTCAGGTTTCCTGGCTGTAATATCTGCAAACCTCACATTACATCACCCAGCACAGTGGAAAGCATTGGATGAAGTGGTGCAAACCATGCTGCCAATCAACTTTGGAGCAGTGGAAATGTGTTCTGTGAAGTTACTAATCATGCGTTTCTACCTGATAGTCGAATGCTAGGAGAGCATTACTTGCACAACTGCGTTGTACTGTGAAGTTCAGTGGAGAAAGGATAAAAGCTATGGGTTTTTTTCTGGTCTTTGCCTCAGCCTCTTAGTCACAATGATGGGAAATCTTAAGACTTCAAACAACAGTTAACAGTTTGGGGAAGGCCATTTTCTGTTCCAACATGACTGTGCCCCAGTGCATAAGGCAAGATCCGTAAAGGTATGGATTGACTGGCCTGCACAGAGCCATGTTCTTAACTCTGTTGAACAACTTTGGGTTGAAATAGAATGGCAATTGTGACCCAGGCCTTCTCACCCAATATTAGTGTCTGACCTCACGAACATTCTTTTGGATGGATGGGCAAAATTTTCCACTGACGCACTCCAAAATCTTGCAGAAAGCCTTCAAAGAAGACCAGCTCCATAATAATGCCTATTTAGAAGCAAATTTCATTAAGACACTTGTAGGAGTAATGTATAGTGTATATAGTGTATATTTCAGCCTTTTTTTAAAATTATTTTAATTAGTTTTGAATTAATTAATCAGATGTAGTTCAGTGATCAGTGCAAACTTTTCCTGAAAGACGTGGTGTGAATTTAGTTTAGCCTCCAATTACAACAGGGCGATATGGCCCAAAAATCATATCTCTAAACAAACCTCTTGTCTCATCCTACAGTCAGGTATTTGGACAGTGACAGATGTCCTGTAATTTTGATTCTGTATACTAACACATTAAGTGGATTATTGACTGATTGATTGAAGTGGCGTCAATACAGGAAGAGATTTGCAGTGGTATTGTGACCTAAAAAGATGGAATGTCAGTGAGAGTCATAAAATTGTAGCAGTGCTGTATCCTTCGATCTCATCGGTAGTCGCTTCAATCGCTTGCTTCTAAGTTGAGAAAAAGAAAACTCCTACATACATGATATTCCTACTTTGCTTTGCCAGTGGTTATTTTGCTTGTAGTCACTTGATGTTGTTGAATGTTGTTGATTTCTTGGTCCTCAGGTCACTACATTACTGCTAGTTGCTTCCTATGTGTGGACAGTCCTTCAGTAAGTCATCCAAAGACATGGTGAATAACTAAAGCAAATGAGACCAGTCAAATAATTAGTAAAAAAAAAAAACAAACCTGAGTATTGGGCAGATCAAAAATTTGGTGCATTCTTTAACAAAAGGTACTGACAACAACAACAACAACTTGTCCGGATGACTACATAAGACAACAAAAATGGATGATAATTGAATCTCTTTCTTAGTGATACCTATTAGGCATTTAGCAAGCCTCAGCAGAAGTCTACAATTCTATCTTCATTAAGTAAATACACAGGCAGCTTAGTCTTTGCTAGTAAACATCTGAAAAATGCTTGCCCCATACTGGAAAGACTTGAGGGATGAACCCAAGATTAACTTGTTCTAAATGATAGGAAAAAGTAAAGTATGGAAAAAGAAAAGAGTGTCTCATAATGGAAAGGCTTACACCCTAGCCTGTTTAAAAATGATGGAGGCAATGTAATAGCGTGGCCATGTATAGCTCTCAGTTAAACTGGGTCATTGTTGTTTATTGATGATGTGACTAAAAAAGCAGCATATAGAAATATACGGCCTCCTTAGATTTAGACAGATGGTGCAAACTGATAGGATGGTGCATCAGAGTAGTACACATTAGTAACGGTCCATGGAAAACAATCCAAGAGCATCTTTAAACAACACAATTGAATGTTTTTTGGGGTTTTTTTTAAAAAATGTCTGATCAGTCACCTGTAGAGCCTGATATTAGTTATTTGCTAATTTAGTGGTATGGACATTTCAGGTGGCTGATAAATGAAAATTTAAAAAGTGAAGAAGAGATAGGAAAAACACCCTACAACTATGTTATGAGTGTTGATGTTGCATAGTTGTTTACCAGAGGGCACTCTGGAACTTTCTTGTTGGCGACGTGTATGGAACGCCACAAATACAACAACTAGCTAATCTAAGTCGGGTCAGACAGAGCATAACAAGTAATGGACAATGTGTTATGACAATAAAACAAGATTATTTTAAAAAATCAATGTCATGCTATCTATATATAATATTCACAGATGTTTTAATCACCAAGTATTGGTCCTAAAGATCCTATATAGGTCAGAGTCTAGTCAGCTGATCTTAATCCAACAGAGTATGTTTTTCATACAGAATTGGGGAAGACCCAAAAACAACCAGCAACTCGGTGAATAATAAAAATAAAAACCTGGCAAAGCCTTCCATGGAAGGAAATTCAGCATTTGTTAATGTCATAGGATCATGGGTTAATAATCCTTATTTTTAAGTTCAACAGTTCGGTCAATCCGTTTTGAGCCTGTAGAAATTGAAAGACTATGTAAAACAAACAAAAAAAACTATAAATATTAAACATTTAATGCAATATTTTTGCCAAACCTCATGAATTCAAACTGAAAGTCTAGTTGCAATTGCATGTTTATTGCTTACTTTCAAATCACAGAAAAATTAAATCACTGTCCCAACATCTGTGGCTCTGACTTCATCTTCTTCGAATATTTATGAGTCAAAATATCTATATACTGAAAAAGTCAACATACTGCACAGACCTATCTGTGCCATGAAATTCATGACATGCACACAGTTCCCTTGTTGATATAGAGGAAATGACTGACTTTTTGTGGCTGACCCTAGAAAGACACGGGTCACTGAGGCACGGCAGACAAGCTGAGCTGAAATGGCAATAGCAAAATGAGCCTCACCGCAGGAATCCCATCTTCACCTAAAGCTGATCTCTCTCCCTTTCATCTGTGTATATGGTAGAATCCCTCAAGGATTTATTGTAACAGTTACCAATAAGCTTCAGTGTACCTAAAAGGCCAAGCAGTAAATTTCTTGTATTGCTGCCAGGCAGAGCAGCTGATATAAATTAAGATGTTTCGAAAATAGTGAAATGTGCTTTGTATCATTACTTCTTCTGTTTATGCTACATCAGATCAGGTGTGATCCGTATGATTCATTTGTGGGTTGTGAGGAGGCGAGGTCAGGCTTTTTCTGGGTTAGTGTGAAGCATGTAATGTTGTTTATCCAAGTGTGTCATGTTTTCCATTTACATTATTGATCCTGAGTGCTGGTACGTGGTATATGTTTTAAATGGAAGCTCCAAGTCAGATTCATCCAAGCTTTTTTTTTTAGTTTCATGTGCATCAATTAAGTGTGTAATTTCTTCCCTATGTAGAAAGTTACAATTTGTAACTTTTAGAGGAAACCAAGCAGAAGTTTGCTGTCGTTACGTAATGTGACGTGATAGCAAAAAACAGAGAGCGTTCTGTCAGTTCTTCACTTATTTCTGTTTAGAAGTAGTAGTAATGAAATGCTTACCATTCCTGAATAGCACAAATACCACTTAGCAGAATGAGAGTCTTGTCGGCATCCTCCAGGGCCTGGACAGAGGATCTGTGGTGTCAGCGCTCAGAAAGGTTTAGAGGAGACATCAAGGTGAATGCTGAGTTGTCGAATGGTAGGAAATCATTGAAATTCAAACTCCGAGGCTGCAAATGGCTTGGTGGCAGATGGAGTCTTTGTCAGGGAAGAAAAATGGCAGTTAGGGAGCATCAACGCCATTTTCCCTATCAGCTCTGCTGGCGGCGGTGACCTTCTGTCGCTCATGGAGATCCCCTAGCACTTGATCAGTTATCTCTCCTCTAAGCCAGTGGGAAAGGATTTAAATGTCATATTTAAAGGGGGATTAAATGTGTAATCATTAAGCAGGGTGTATGTGCATAATGAGGGAAATTGTAAGCAGTGAACAAGCAAGCACTGGCATCCTTGAAACATTTAAAATGGACTGTATTTTAGAGCTGTCATGTATACAACCTGTTTGTCTTGGCAACCAAAGCTTTGGCAGCAAAATGGAGACATTGACTGAAGAAAATCACAGAACACATAAGTTAAAGCTTATGAAAGGGTTGTGATTTCAGCTTTATTTTCATGTAAAATCATTAGGAAAAAACAAAGAAAAGGCTTAATTTGTTGTTCCTCTCTTACACATTGCTCAGACTCAGTCTTGATGCTGCAGCTCACTGAACAGTACAGTAAGAGGCATGCCTGTCTGAGCAGATGGAAAGATTTGGTTGTCAAGAAGTTTTTGTTTGTTTGTTTGTTATTGTTTTTAACTTGCTAAAGTGCTGTGTGAAGTTGTTGAATCAAAGTTGATAAGCTGGCAAAAATAAGGCTAAATGAAGCCTAAATCATCACTGCGCTGAATATGAGGGATGTCCGGCCAGGTCCAAGCTTAATTTACAATATACAATTTCCACATTTTAAAGAATATTTACAGTAAATACCCAAGATTGAAAACCTAATAACTATTCAGCAAATGAATACCTAATTATTTGTGTACAGCCCTATAGCATTTATATGAGTGTGTGTGTGTGTGTGTGTGTGTGTGTGTGTGTGTGGGTGGGGGGAATAGAAGACCATTGTCGTTATAGAATTACTGAAAATATTTTGACAGTTAATGGGCAGTGATTACTCACGGGTATGAATGGCATCTATTTGGCGGTTGGTTTTCATTAACATTATGTGACACAAAATAAACAATTTGCTAAGGTGGAAGGGTTTGTGATGATTAGAATGTTTATGCAAATTATATTAATGTGGTAATGGCTTCTCTCATTACTTGGATAACACACATGCACAGAGTAAAACTGCGATACACACGTATTGTTGTTGACTGTAAACAAATCGCCATAAAATATCAGGTGAACCTGGGGAAAAATGAGGAAAATGAGCAAACGATGCAAAAAGCAAATGACATTGAGACACTAGTTTAATATGTATGGATTTCAGCTTGATGGTTGATTTCATTAGCAGATCTCATTGTTATGCATTGACTGTCCTCCTGCAGTAAAATGAATATTATATTCATGTAGTCTGAATGTCCAGGAGGAAATGTTTGGATAAGTGGCCATGCTTCGGGGGGGGGGAGCAAAGGGTCCATTGCTCTCATGGTAATTGTTTATTATTTGATATTCATACATCAAACTGATCTTCAACAGTTTTTGATTTCTTATATTGAAAATATAATATCAAAATCAAATATCAAAGACAAATAAAACATCCGTGTGGATTTTATGAGGTACGGTGCAAAAAGGCTTTTGGTGTTTTCACGGAGTCCTAAATTTAATGGATTTTTGATGTGATAAGAGCAAACTAAAATTATTTAGTTTCAATGTTACTTAAACCATAAATAAGGACATTTGCGATGAGGTCAGAAATGTTTCCTGCTGACATTTTTTTTTTCCTTTTCGTAGTGTAGAGGCAGTATGTGCATTAAAGCATTTTCAGTGGAAAGGAGCACCAACCATCAACCCTCCTGCAGCACTTATGTGTAGTCATATCATTGTTTTTGCTTTGCCTTCTTACCCGGTGGAGTGCAGTTTTATCTAAAGATTTTCAGATCGTCTTCTCTTCACTTCCATAGTTCTTCTTATGTGACAATGGAAGGCGCTGGTATCTTTTTATATCTTTCTCCTGCTTTGTAGGCGTCAATTAGTTTCATTATGATTCCACACCAGTGACAGCTGTGGCCAGAGGCATTATGTTTTCACATTGTCTGATCATCCACATCCAATTCCCAGAAACACGATATCTCAGGAGTGCCTAAGGGGAATTTCTTCACATTTGGCACAAACCATCACTTGCATTCAAGAAACTGATTAGATTTTGGTGGTCAAAGGTCAGGGTCACTGAGACTGCACAAAGAGCTTTTGTGCCATAACTGAAAACTTTATCTCTTCATTATCAGCCAAAATTTTGTTATGATTGGTGTATAAACTGATGAAGTCATGACACTTCTTGACCAAAAGATCAAAGATCATAATTACAGTTATATTGTAATGTTCTGCAAAAACAGTTTGTGACATTTTTCAGGACCATAACACTCTTATTTGGTTGGATACAAATCTTTGGTGCCCATCTATTGCATTTCTTCAAAGTTTATACTAAAGTAAATATGTAAGTCTGGGCAAACATGGTGAACGTGAACTTGACTGACACACTACCGCAAGGTGTAATTCTAATTTTGCATATGGTGTCACTGTTGACTTAAAGCAAAGAATCCTGAATCAAAAATCTAAGGGGCAAATCGGAGCTTACCCTAAAGAGCCGGAAATCCAAATGGGAAATGTCAATCATGTTGTCATTGTTACTTGTGTGGTGGCAAGCATATACCTCTGCTCCTTCCCATAGTAAACAAGTAGCTAACTGTGCTTTTTTTAAAAAAAATATATATATTTTGTTGGCTTATTCTATCTGTAATGTGAATTAGCATGTCATTTGTTTAGCACTCTCGTGGGATAAGCAGAGCTGCTGCTCATGTAGGCTCACTGGATTCAGCTGTTAATGAAGTAATGATGTTGTGAAACTTTGCACATGTATAGTAGTTTAAAGGCTTTTTCTTAATATACACCTTTTTTAGCATAAAACATTAGAAGGACTGACAAATTGTGATGGCGAGCCATTCCACCCGTATGTCCACAATTCACAAGAATCACTATTCCTTCTTAGAGTATTGACAAGATTTTAGTGAAACTTTCACCCTATGATCACCTGATAGGGCTTCATCTAAACTGCTCAAGGTCAATGTCAAGGGCATGTTTAATTGTGATGGCTCATAAGCCAGTTGAGCTACTACATTACTGAGGTTCTGTTTTTTGGGAGTGTATTACCACATTTTTTTAAATTAAAGGTTTGGCTTTCTCTTAATTCAATTAGATAAGAGGTTTCAGAAGAACTTATTTCTAGAAGGACTTTGCTTAAAGGTATCTCTTAAACATTTTCCTGAGTACTCAGTCTGCTTGCTATGAATGAAAGCAACAGTGCTCCTAAACCAAAAGCATGTCTAAGTCCACATTCCAATTATATACTTGTCATATTTGTTACTTATAGAAATTAACCACTATCTGCATGCCTGTGGTTGTTGGTATGGTAATAATTCAGAATTATTAAATGTTAACCTATTAGTGTTAAGTACCAAAGTCACTGCTGGTGTTATATGGCAGTCTGAAACAGTGCAAGCAGGTGATGGAAATGTTCAGTTAGCTCCAGAGAAGAAGCTCTTTCTGTGAAGATGGCTCTGAGGCAGACAGGAAATTAGTTATTTTTTGCTGCACATTCATCAAAATAAAAATAGTCTGAGTGTCCCAAGTGACTCTTGTGGATCTATTGAAGCCACAGCTGCATGTACCGTGAGCTTAGTATTAACTCTCCAATGAATTTCAGGTGTTTTGAGTGCTAATAAAAGAAGCCAAATGTTTTTCTTTTTCCTCATCTTACAGCCATTATCTTGTTTCATTTCACTACAAGTACCATATTTAAAAGAATGAAATGCCCTTTTTAATTTTGTAACCTCTCCCTGTTAGTTTTCCTAAAATTCTGACGTTAAAACCCAGTCACATCCTGGTGCCAAGAACAAAGAGCTCTGAATGGAAAAACTGTTTGATATTTTCTTTCACCATTTCTCTGATAACCTTTGCTTTAATGGCTCACAGCAGTGGAATGTCAACAGGGATTGTCTGTGTTCAGTCTGCTGCTCTTGTGGAGCCCCAGCAGTGATAGCCTTGTTTTTATTTTGACAGTGACATGCAGAATTGGTAGAGCATTAGGGAATAAAGTGCATGTTGGCATATATACAGAATGTACAGTGTCGTGAAAGAATATTTGCACTCTTGCTGATTTATTTATTTTTTCATGTTTGTCACAACTTTCATGCTTCAGATAATCAAGAAAATTTTAATATTGGACAAGGATTACCCAAGTAAATACAAAATACAGTTTTTTAAGTGCTAATGTTCCCCCTCCCCCTTGTTTTGTTTTGGGTTTTTTTTTGTTTTTGTTTTGTTGTTTTTTTGTTTGGAAAGCTATACTCAGTTTCACGAGCCACACTCAGGCCTGATTACTGCCAGACCTGTTAAATAAGAAATAATGAAATTAATAAATAGAACATGTCTGGCAAAGTGAAGTAGGTTAAAAGTTCTCAAAAGTCAACGCATTATGTAGTGATCTAAAGAAACTCAAATACTGCTGAAACAGAAAGTCATTGACTAGTCTGAAAAGGGTTATCCTAAAGTGGAGAACTTGGGAAGGTTCACCATTGTTCCAAGAATGGCCAGCCTACCAAAATTACTGTAAGAGCGGGTTGACGATTCATGCAGGGGGTCCCAAAAGAAGCCAAAAAAAAATGTAAAGAACTTCAGGCCTCAGTTATGTCAGTTAAGGTGAGTGTTCCTGCAAAAACCACTGTTGACCAAAAAGAACACAAAGGCTCATCTTACATTTGCTAAAAAAAAAAAATCTTTTGGGGGGGGGAAAAAAGTGGACTGATGAAACAAAAGTTGTATCACTTTACATCTGGTGTAAAACTAAGACAGCATTTCTGAAAGAGAACATCATCCCAACATGACAAATATGCAATAAAATAAGAAATCTGGAAGTAGGCAAATACTTGTCATGGGACTGTAACTTGGAATTTAGATTACAATAATATTTTGCTTAAAGTAATCAGTCTAATATATAATCAGGCTTAACTCAAATGTCAGTATTCATTTAATTTGTTAATCCCATATCATTCTAAAGCATGGTAGTGTTTTTCTTTTTGTGTGGTAAATGTTTGGTAAGGCTACATATGTAATATGAAATTTGTCTTTCACAGAAATAGGCAATTAGGATTTCTTTGGCTTCATTTTATTCTACATTAGGGGAAAACAGTGCTAGTCCCATTTTCATAAACCAAATTAAACTATAAGTCTTTACTCTTTTCCTTCCTTCATTCCTAGCAATAAGTCAGCACTGTTATGCTTATTATGCTCCTGGACCTAGCTATAGCAAAATATACTTAGTCTATCCAAATGCAAACTATAAACACATTTCATTGATGAAATTCAAGTTAGATGCTCATCATTACTCTAAGCACGACCAATTTAGCTACCTGAGGGTCTTTAGCCATGTGAGTTCATATTATGTGATTTAACTTCACATATTTCTGGTTTATTATTTTTAAAACTAATCCAATTCATAACATAGCTGTTAGTGGGTTTTTAGTGTCCCTTGTTTTTTTGCTTTGCATTATATAGAGCAAAAACGCAAGTGTTGTTAAGCATGTTCTGCAATAAATGTCATCATAAATTGTGCCAAACTGTTTTAGAAAAGATGACCTCACCAGTCACTGAGATCTATGTTGTTTGAGCCAAGTCCCTGAGCAGAATCTATTAATCCTGCTCTACCCTGTAATCAAAGTGTGTATTTAGTTTTGAAATGCCCAATTTCAGGCTGCTTTTGTGTTCTGGTCTGAGGAAGTAGTTGTGTTTGCATTCATATTCATTCTAATTTAAAAACCAATTCCTGCATCTGTCCATCTAGCTGTCTGTCTGTCTATTATCTGCTGCTTATTCTGGCCTGGCTTTCAAGGCCAGTACTCTTAAGTAGTGATGCCCTCTCCTCCCTCTCCTCGGCTACCTCCTTCAGCTCTTCTGGAGAACGCTCAGGCCTTCCCAAGCCAACTGCAATCTCTCCAGTGTGTTTTGGGTTTGCACTTGGGCATCTTGGTAGGGCATGCCTAAAACACAGGAGATTCTCATTTTAATCAGATGCCTGAACCAGCTCAACTAGCTCCCTTCAATGTAGAAGAGTAGCAACTCTACTCTGAGCGTCTCCTGAATGACTGAGCTCCTCACCCTGGCTAGAAGGCTGAACCCAGACACCTTTCAGAGGAAGCTCATTTCCGCTGCTTGTGCCCACTATCTTATTCTTGGAGCCATTAACCAGAGTTCATGACCACAGGTGAGGGTGGGAACCTAGCTCGACAATTTCACTTTCACACTCAGCTCTCTCTTCACCACAACACACGAGTACAGTGTTCACATCACCATAGACATCGCACCAGACATTGCTGGCTATGGAGATATGAAACACATTTAAAAACCCCTGGACTTTATTACCTCAGAAGTGTTTAAGCAAGATAACTGCTCAAAAAATTGTGGCTTACAACCAAACTTGGTTTTAGATGGACTTTGTTACTGAAAAGAGGGAGACTGTAACTCACTAAAATAAAGTATTAACCTTTAGTCAATATCCTTTAAAAATAAGAAGACTGGTTTTCAAAAGGTCGCCGCTGTGAACCCCATAGATTAGCTCAGCTACACCCTTGCATATAGGCAGTTGACTGTTCAGTTATTTCAAAACTCCACTGAGTGGAGAAGCTGTTGTATATGTTTATAATCTTGTATTTCTATCTTTCATCTCCCCACTGAAGTGTCTTATGAATGTGTGAAAGCTGGAGGATCAGTGTTCTGTTATAAACATCTTAATCATGCACTCTGACATTGAGGGTCCTTAGATTGTTATTCTGTGTGTGTTCACATGTCCATTAGAATGGTGATTTAGAAGATCAGCTATTAAAATTTATGTTTTCATTTTACAGCCTGAAATTTCATTATTGCAGTGTCACATTCTAAGGTTAAAATCCCGGATCACTTTTTGTGACCTTCATGTAGGGCATTCAGCATGTACACAGATGTTGGTTTGAATGTAACCAGAATCATCTGCTTCAATAAAACGGTGGACATATGGACACAGTGTCACTAATGCCTTGAAAGGCACACTCAGGATGTTTTTTTATTGCTTCATTTGGCACACTACAGTCCCACCTCCCATTACGGTTGCCATGTGATTTATGTTGTGCTCTTTGGAGAGTGAGAGAGACTGGAGCTGGGAGTGAAAATACTGTGATAGCTTTGTTTACCTTGATCTTGACTGCCTTTTATTTCTTCTTGGGCATTGACAGCAAGGAGCAAAGGCTTTAAAAACTTAGGCCTCATATTTTCACATATAAATGCTGTTTATTATTTAGAAAATTCAGGTTGTTGCAAATGCAATGTCAAACCATAAAGACTCTCAAAACCTTTTTACATATACAGACAGATTTTGGAAGTTCTTTCTAATAATCCACTACGTTATCTCTTTACAGTTGATTATTGAGCAAATAAGCAATAATCATAATAACACAGGAGTCTTTAGTTCAGTGGAATAAAAAAAGGTATCCTTTACTCTGAAGCAATTATTTTAGCAAGCGTTGTAGCAGCAGTGTGCTCATGTTTGATTTTTACCGTTGTTTCCTGTTGGATAATTGAACCTGATTTATATTCTCGTTATTTTTTTGCCCTCTTTATATGGTTGCACACCTTTTAATAAAATTAAACTGATGTACTGAGTTGCTGAATTCCTGTAAGATATGTGTGTCAGTCTAAAAGCAAAGTGAAATTGCATAGGAAAGCCTTATTTTAAATGCTAATTAAACAAGCCCCCATTGAGAATCATGTTGCCAGACAATAAACATTTTTTTTCTGTTTCTACAATATTCCAGTTCCAGCATATGTACTGAAAGGGGAAGTTTTTTTTCTTCTCCTTCTGGTAAATACCCCTTCTAGTTCTGCAAAGTGTGCAAACAAATTGCAAAGTATCGACAATTTTTACATCTTTTTGTTATATGCTCACAATATTATATCCTCAGTTTATCATAAGCCAATAATCATTTTGCACCATTATTTGCTGAAGGCATTATTACAATGATTAAGTATAGAGGATGTAGTGAAAGTTTTCAATAACAAAACAATGGTGTACATGTGACTTTTTTTTATTTAATAAGAGTTGCCTTGCCTTAAAAAATAAAGACATGCATATGGTTGGAAGGTTGAGGATAATTAGGCAATGAACAGGCATACTGTATCTTTAATTTTTACAGTTGCCCTCATTAATTGTAAGTTAATGTTGTAAAATATACTGCTTTAACAATCAAGTCACAATGGAAAAAATAAGTAATTGGATGGCATTCTCCCTGTCCCAGCCAACAACAGATTAATAGCATCTGAGGTGCATGAAATTATTTGTTCTTTTCTCTCTCTTTACCCCCTCTCTTCCTCCTTCTCTGTATGCGTCTAATTAAAAACTGCAGGCACAGCTACACAGTTTATTGCCAGTGCTTGCTGCTGATGGGGCAGCAGAAGGCAGGAGCTCAGGGAATGTGTTTTTGATGGATGTCAGACTGTGTAGAACATGTGGAACTCCTGTTTCCCGGCTTCACGTCCCAGCGCTAGATCACTCCTCATGATAATGATCCACATGCACAGTGTGAAGGACAAATGTATCATTTGAATCGTTTGTCATGCTAAGGCCTTGTGCCATTCGTCAGAGTCAATTTGCCACCTTAACTATGACTGTTTCCCATGTAGCATTCTATACTTGTTAAAAACGGTCAAGACTAAAAGAAATTACCTTTTTCCCCCCCTTCTTTTTTTCTTTTTTTCTTTCTGGGCACAGGTAAAACAAGGGCTTCTTGTTTTGCCTGCATCAAGCAAAATTATAATGAAATGCCTATGCTTTTTTTTTTTTTTTCCCTCATGAATTTCTCAAGAGCAAAAAGTGGATTACTACCCTGTTAGTAGGATCTCAGGTAAATCTTTTTGCTGACCACACAGACTTTCTGGTGGTGGTGATGGTGGTTCGAGGTGTGTGGGGTTTTTGGCATCGTACTCAATGACCAATCCTGCAGTGTCACAGAGGATCCCAGAGTCTGTTCTGGGTCTATCCCCGTCAGTCGGTTTTGTAAACAAATTTCTCCGTAGTTGTTTTATTTATCCACACCCACAAGTTTTGTATGAGCTGTTCATTCTTTCTGGCAACCAGTCTTGACCCATACTGATGAACACAACATCTGGAGAGCATATGAATTCTTTTGTCTCTCACTATGTCCATTTAAAAAAAGAAAAGGGGGTCATTGCACACCTGAGGTGAATAGTAAACCTGCTCTTGCAGACTATTGAGTATGTAGCAGTGCAGTGTTTTTTTTATGTACTGACTGTACAGTTCCTCTGTCATGACGTGATGCTTAACATAGAAGTAATTTAGTTAATTATAATAATCACCTTAATCTGATGTCTAGACTTCAGCCAAATGAGTGGTGTCGCACATGTACTATTTTCATTGCTTCACACCTACGACAAGCACAAAATTGCTCAGAAGTACTGTCATTTATGCAGAATATTTAATTTAACTGACACTACAGTGACAAAATTATAATCAGTCACAGTTGATTTATTTTTATTATTTTTCGTGGACAAAAGATTCTGTGGAAGCCAAGAAGTGTTTGTAGATGGTAACTATATTTTGTACTGTATAATTATCAGACCAAGCAGGCAATATTTTGCCTCAAAAATACTTGTCTGCCTTACTGTATGAGTAATATACTGGAGACAGTGGCACGTGCACCTGATGTAGGTTAGGCTGAAGTTTGCATCTTAACTGGTGGTATTGGTCACACACAGCACTTAATCATTCTTCGGGTAGAATGGGAGTCAAGGTAGGGAACCATAACATAACTGGAATGAAGAACTGACTGAAACTAATAGGAGTATGGACTTCCAACTGATCTGTGGGTGTACCACTGCACGTGTTATGTACCAAGCTACAGTGACTGCTGACATTCTCACATAAAGGTCTGCACAGCATCTGCACATTTTATGTGGTACATATACTTGGGGTAGGCGAAGAAAAGCTTCACATAACTGGCTTTAATTTATTCTCTACTAATTTCAGCCACTGGGAAGGTTTCAATCACTCCTGGCTTTTAGATTTCCATATATTCCCATGTTTAAAAAACAAAACACAACAAAACAAAAACAAAAAACACCAGAAAAGTATTGTGCTGAAACAAAGGATGGTATGTTAATGTCTTAGAAGATGGATTTAACATTGTGAGCTGACGCTAATTAGAAGGGGACCAGAAATGTTTTATTTTCTTTTACATACTCATTCCACATTCTTCATAGATGGGTGAAGAACATGTGGAGCACCTTTGTTTTGTTCAGCTCCGTCTCTGGTTAAGTGGTGTTCAGGTTGTTGGTTACCTTTTTTGTCTCTAGAGTGTGCTTTCCATTAGCTGAAAACGACACTGTCTCTGCAGTTAGATTACTGCTGATCCATGCTGTTGACTGTTACTGATTTGTAATTGTTAGCAGCAGCCATCTGTTGTGCAAAAATAACATGTAAATAAGGAGTACATGCTTTAATATATATTTATGTACCTTATATATGCATGTATATATTTTATATTTGCTTTGTAGTTAGTGAACCAAATCATTTAATTTTTTTTTCAGTGTTTGCATCCATGGAACTTGGTGTTTTTATTGATTTATCAATTTTTTGGTACTGTGTGTCATCTCTGGCACTCACTGCATGGATTTTAAAAGTATGTCATAAAAAACCCAGAATATTGTACTTGCTGCTGTATTGAGGGAAAACTCAGGTTAATTATGCACTACAAAAATTCCTAGTAACAAACTGCATCTGCAGCATGTTGCAGTAACATGAAGAAACAGTAATTAAAATGTACTGTTGAGTATTTATAGTAAAACGGCTTTGAATCAACTATGATGTTGAATTTTATATTTTACTTAAACAAGCAATTCAGAGGTAATTGATGGAGAGAATTGTTTTCATTAGCATACTGAACGTCATAGAATGAAGGGAAAAGTATAATGTAGTGAGGTCAAAGTAAATGGTTTTTTTCCCTAATAATGCTTTATAAATATGGAAGCGCCTTTGTTCTGCACAAACTCGCAGCCAGCCATTGTAGCAAGCGTCGTCCTTTCCACTGAACCATGGCTGAAGATTTCTTGTCATTTATCTCTCATCAGTGCTGTTCCTGGTGACGGATGATACTTGATATTCAGAGGGTCGCTTTGTCTCCTCAAATTAATCAGATGCGCCTGAGAACCACCAGGGAGAAATCGTTGATGTAATGTAAAATACCGTAACAAAGGCAGGCTGTAAAACACAATATGCAAGTATGTATTAAAAAGATTTTAATGGAAAATCCATGCTCTTTGTGAATCTCTGTGGTGTTTGGATGATAGGCGGGGAGGGGGGAGTAACAAAAGTCTATGGGTCATGAGAGAAAATTGTAGAGATTATTTTACCGCTCTTTTATTCATCTGTATGGACTTGATGTAAAGGTTATAGAAGGAAAACTGAAAATGGGTTTCCTAAGAGGCTAAAAATTCAATTTTCTCTCATGATCACAGTTTATATTGCAGTAGTTTCACATTAAAGAGCTTTGAAGACCTTTTCGATATCATTGACTTGTCACAAGTATAGTCCAAGGCCTGTGCCTGTTTGCAAGTGGCTTATGTTTTGACTTAATGATATGTCACTATTAAGGTATCAGAATGGAAAATCACAAACAAAAATGTTACAGATGTAAGGAATTATGTTCCATTTTAATGTACTGCATGGGGAAAAAACTCTCAAACATATATAGTAATATAGTAATAATTTTATGTAATCTTGTACGTTTTTAAAGGCACTATGTATAAAAATTTCTAAAACCAGAGATGAAGGTGCAAGTGGTGGGTTTTTTTTTTCTATTTAATTTAATTTTACATAATCATAAAACAGAGACACCCCCCCCCCCCCAAAAAAAAAAAAAAAAAAAAAAAAAAACACACAAATATA